>JAVYIG010008924.1:0-83898 GCA_035222895.1 Strongylocentrotus droebachiensis | reverse complement strand
GGACCATTTCCGTGCCCCCTAAACTCGTGTAGTTAATCTTCGGTCAAGAACATTCGTACTTGTCCTACATGCCCCTAGCATTCGTATCTTAAAGATGACGTATACTTTTGGCTAGGGGATATCACCATCCCTCAGCACTCCCCCCCCCCCCTCCCTCCTCTCTCTCTCTGTCTCTCTCTCTTTTCCCCTCATGCACACACCCGTTTTCTGCCACTGTCATTCTATCTACACAGTTAAAATTTTAGTGAACATGTTGTTTAAAAGTTTAAACAACTTTGGATTAACGGGTGACCTGATCTAAGAGTTGTTTAAAATGTTAAGCAACTCGAGTTGTTTAAAGTTTAAACACTTAGTTGATCAACATTTTGAACAACTTGTTTAAAATCACAATTTAAACAACCGGTGTTGTTTAAAGACGGTTGTTTAAAACGGAGCTGTTGTTCAGTTAGCCTTTAAACAAGGCCACATGTCTGATAGACGCCGAGCGACTAAAAAGAGACTAATCGCGAAAACCTCAGTGAACGCCAGTGCGAATACGTTCCGTCACTCGGCCGCGCGTTCACTTCCGGTATCTAGACTCATCTCAGCCGCTTAGCCAGAGTCACGAGGCCTTGTCAAAAGGCTATTGTTCAGTGGGGGTTGTTTACACCAACTGGGTTGTTTAAAGAAAGTTGTTTAAAACGGAGCTGTTGTTCAGTGGGGGTTGTTTAACACCAACTGGGTTGTTTAAAGAAAGTTGTTTAAAAAGGAGCTGTTGTTTAGTGGGGGTTGTTTACACCAACTGGGTTGTTTAAAAAGGAGCTGTTGTTAATTAAATATAATAATAATAATAATAATAATAATAATAATATTGGATTATTATATAGCGGACGTATCGACCTTGCAAGGTCCTCAAGGCGCTTCAACATTACCCGGCTATGCTAGGCTGCCAAAGGACATTAGTGCCGCGGCGGGACTCGAACCATGGACCTTGTGATCGACAGTCCGGCGACGTTTCCACTCATCCACGACACCTCTACAGCTTGGTCGGCCATGATGTGAAACAAAACTTTTAGCCAACGCTCACTTTACTGGCACGTGACACATGACGTCATATGTAAACAACACTGTCTAAAAGCTTTCGTATAGTAAATATAGCAGTCATTAAATTTTAAACAGCGAATGTTTAACAAAATTACTTTCGTTTCGAGCAACATTGTTTACAATTTGTTCAACTGTTGTTTAAGATAGTGTACAACTGTATAAAGTGAACATCACTTTTTAAGCAGCGTTTTTACTGTGTATGTCTCTCCCCGTCTCGCTTTCTCACTCTTTTTGTATCTCTCTTGTTTATTTCCTTTTGTTTTTCGTTGTTATTTTTGTTACTTACTTTACTTTACTTTAATACACGATGTTGTAGGTCTAAGCCTGTTCATCGATCCAGGATTCTTCAATGGTTATTGCTATTTGTGCCGGTTTCGGTTTCAGTTTTGTGGTGATAAAAATCAATGTTTTGGGAAAGTGTTTTATGATAATTAGGGTGAAACACGTTTTATTCGCTGTTCAAATCACAATAATAGTGCGTTTGTTTTGATTAGTTTTTTTGTGTGTATGGCTGGAATGATAATCTTATTTCCAAATCATTAAACGGAAAAGACACGCTCCTACTCCCTCCCTCTCGCCCAACCAATAACTGTTTTTTTTTTGGCATCTTCTTTCTTTTAATGTGCGTCAGTGGTTGGAAAAAACAAACAACAAATTGGAGTATTTTACTCTACTCCCCCAAGGTTCACATTCGTGTTTAAGAAGAAAGTGAAAAGTTCAATCCAAATATCGGTGTGATTAGTAAGATGGGATATTAACTTATTTCAATGTAATCACAAAATGACGGATCCCATTGGGACACGAAAGATGCTTGCCCTCCCCATTCCGACAAAATAACAATCTTTTTTTAACGATTTGTATAGGAATTTATTTTTTGTTTTGCGTGAGTGGTTGGGAAAACAACAATAGCTTTGGGTGTTTAAATGAAAGCGAATGTTCAATCTAAACTTCAGCTTTGAACGATACACTTATTTAAAGAAAATTAATCACCTACTTGCGGATCAAATGGGGTCAGATGCGTATCCCGGGTTGTACCCATCCCCTTCTATCATTTAGCCAACTCCCACACATAAGACATGTTTTGCCGGTGCCCCCGATATTTACACCAACCAAGCTAGCATGTTGACGGTTTCAACACCCCCTCTTTAATTTGACACACTTCATAGCATGCGTCTGTTTAGGTCGCTGTCGCCTCTTCGATCTATTTCAAAGCCTTCAAGTTCTCAACTTTTCTGTCAATATTTCGTTTGCGCAAGGGCATACCAGTGGGGTTTCCCAGAATAAAACCATTGATTGAACTGCAATGCATTTGACTGTAGGCATTTTTATCCCTCACGGAAAGAAATGAAGAAAATCAAATTTAGATTTGTCGCCAAAGTTAAGGCTTCAATATATGATTTGTTTAAATTGTTGGTAGAAAGTGAACTAGCACCTGATTTAATTCACTAACTTTGTTTCAAAAAACTACGAGATATCATAATTATAATACGACATGTTTTGACTGTAACCTTCTTCGTGTGTGTATGTGTGTTTGTGTGTGGTGGTAAAATTTGTTCCGGAAATATTATTTAAGTCCAGAATCTTGCCGGCGTTATTATTTCGCGATCGCTCGCGTCCTTTTTCTTTCGGTAAGGGGGTCGCGTTGCGTAGTTGGAGATTGTTACAATGAAATCGGCGAGATTCTGGACTAGAATTATTTATCTAGCTTTCACTTTATCTCACAGTAGATATAAGCAAACTATTGCGAAGTCGAATGTGTGACATCGTTATCCTGACAGTGAGCATGTTAAAAATGACACAGCTGTCTGTGGCATGGAGCAAATAGGTGGCTTATATCAAATATCCAAAATCATACTTTAAACAAGTCTAATCATCTCTTTTTACGACCTCATCCGAAAGTCCTCTTCATCGCTGTCCCCGTGCTATGCTTAAATCTGCTGTTCAATTAGCTTAAGAGCACTCGTGTAGATTATTCTCATAACGGTGGTCGACCTGGTAGAATTTATTCTGCACCTATGTAATGAAACCGGTGTCCTTAGAGGCAACACATACTTTACCAATTCAATACGTACCAGCTCGCCCCACAAGGGAGGCATAAAAAAAAGGACATGATCACTATTTGATTTGCGAAGATCCTGAAATGAGTTGCCACAATTGTTGCGCTACCTCTTACCTCCCCCAACAAATATTTTATTTTGCTTGTTAGAGATTTTTCATGAATTTTCCCTTCCTATCAAAATGTTACGAACCTTTTTTTTCCCTTCTTTCTTCTGGGTTTTGCTTGTCAACAATTCTGGAGACCTGTAATATGCACCCAAAGATATTCGCCTAGCCAACAATACAATACAAATAAGAATATTCTAAAGAGAAACCTTTTTTTCCTTCTAGTCAAACACTTTCGCTTCCTCGCTCTCTTAATTTAACATCAACATACATGTGTTGCTTGTCATAGGTTTCTTATCAGTTTGGGAGACCTATAACAACTTTAGAAAGAAAGGGGAAAATACATTATATTACCGAAATGGAACCTCGAAAACATCTTAATGCTAGTGATAATGACGTCGTAGAGGGGTGTGATATTTGTGATACACATACAAGTTATACAATTTGGAACGCAAATGGGACTTCTTCATAGCTTTTAGCTGGTTTGATCATTATGATTGCTTCAAAATTTTGAGCTAACATACAAACTTCGGTCATTGACCGAAGTTTGTATGTTATTCGTCGCCCTTTTGTACTTGACAAGTACAAAAGGGCGACGAATTTGCTAGAATTAGTTTTGAATGTCGAAGTATAATCTCGCGCCTGTAAGCCAAGAAGTGCTTACATGGAATTTCGTGCATGTAGAACACGTTTTCAAATTAATTGAATAGTCAGGTTTCAAGTGTGCCTGCCACATTGCACGCGCCAACGAGGGGAGTGCATTCTAAGATTAAATTTCGGAAATGCATCTTCTAAATTACGTATAATGTGTGCATACACTGTAACAAATAATTTGTTCATTGGTAATTTTTACGTATTTTTTCCATGTAGAATTTAGTTGAAAACATTAGTTTTGCCACTTACGCACTAAATTTAAGTCTTGCTAACTCAAACTTTCAATTTAGTAGAACATACGTGGAATATTTAAGTAAAATCAAATACATAAGAACTTTAAGTAATTTCAGCTTGTATTAATTTAGTAATTTTAACTCAAAATCAGAAATTATACGTATTACTCAAACAATTTATGTTGATTATTCTTATCTTTTTAAAGTAAGGACCGATGCAGTGCGTTACAGAAATATTTACATAATTTATGAATATTCATTAAGACCAAATAAAACTCTTTTTTAAATAAAACAATTCTTTTTTTGTGGTTGAATGAAAATTTAAGGACTTTAAAACATTTACTAATTCATTTAACATGGCTAAGCAAAGACAAGACAATTTTTAATTGTTACCCAGTTCAAAACAAATCAAAACTTGATATTTCAGGAAATTGTCAACCAATTTTCCTTTTAAGATGCTACGATCAAGTATATATAAAATTTGGAGTCTTTCAATATATGTCGAATCTTAATCTTAAATAGAAGTAGTGTTAGTGATTAGTGATTAGTGATTAATCTTAAATAGAAGTAGTGAATGATTAGTGGATGTTACTTGTTAGATTAGATGGGTACCAAATCGTGCAATATGTAATCCTATCATAGCTTTTTTTTAATTATCTAAAATGATTACAATACTTAAATTATTTACGTTAATGAAACTCGATTTAACTGAGTAAAAATTTATTCAGCAAAATAAGTAAATTCTACTTAAGATGCCGTAGGTAATATTTACTTAATAAAAATAAGGCAATTCTTTTCCTCAATTTTATTGAGTTATTTCGACTATTATTTGTTTACAGTGTACTAATGTTGCTCATGAGAGTAATGTGGTAAAGGGACCGAATGATGCCACATGCCGGTACAAACTCTCTTTAGGGGGAGGAGGAGGGGGAGGGAAAGGGAGGAGGGAGGGAAGGGAGATATCCACCAGGCATCTTGAAGAGAATCTTATATCAGGTCCTGATATGCCGGCCCTATGTTGCCACAGTGTTGTCACTCCTAAATTGCTTGAGAAAAATAAAAAGGAGAGAATAAATGTATGTTTTTTTCTCACTCAAAAAATATATGATGAAACCCTTGATGGGGATTCCTCACGCTTTAGGGAACCTGTGACATCACTACAAAAATGGTACATTTGTGTGTGTTACGGAGGGGGGCTCAGTCGACCCTAGCTTTTAAGGACCTCTGCTGTACCTACAATATCGGTGTGGCATCTGTGTTCTGAAAGAATTGGACAATATACGCGCTAGTACGTTACGCATCATGCTTTTAACGAGTCCGTGAGTTATTAAACTTCAACCCAAGGTGAGCAAATAGACACGTGATTAAAGTACCGACTCGGGGTGGGCACTTCTCGTCCTCATTCATAAGTTATCCTCCCGATTTGCGCTATTCGCACATGTCACTGTAATATATTTTGTTTGTTCACTAGTGGTACTGTAAGGCCAACAAAAAAATCATTTGGTTGTCCTCGACCGCCCGCTCGTCATTTTCGGGCCGCTCGCATTTTTTTTTTTTTTTTTATATATATTTTTTTTTTTAATTCATTTTTTTTTTTTTTTTTTTTTTTTTTTTGGGGGGGGGGGGGAGCAATCTTAAATGTCAAACATACCATTTTATGCATTTGCAAGGATCAAAATGCGTCCCGTTGCCAGTTTTGTCTTTTCAGTACGTAATTAGGTATTTATAGGTTTTCCCGCCCAACTTCGTAAACTTAGCATCCGAATTAACGTTACGTTCATTCAAGTTCGTGCGAAATTGAATGACTGTGTAGATCAACATTCAAAAAGCTAATTGCGTCATTTAATTTGATTTAGTAGCATGCGATTTCATACTCTTGTCACGGAGAAGTGCAAAACGAGCATTCAATTTCGAAAAGCATGCAAAGAGCGTTCAAATTCGCGCCGGACAGACGGTGGTATGTCTTCGTGCATTCAATTTCATGATTAGGCATACATTTGTGACATTTGTGCATTGCTTTTCATTCGATGTTGATTTGTCACTGAATATACTTCTGTTTGAATAATTTTATGCAAAGTTTACTTGGAGGAATGACATGCGTATTTGTTCTGTCATTACACAGGTAACTGTCCCCAGAGAAGGTGCACAATTTGTGACTTCTCTTTTAAGCACAAGATCTTGGACAGAGGTAGAGTTCAGGTTTAATAGACATGAACATGATGGAAACAAAATACAATGATGAATAAAGAAAAAGATCTTAAATGAAAAGAAAGAAAGTTCACCTACTCAATCAAGATTGATCAAAACAAACCATTTAAAAAATAACCCCTAAGGCATTTATAATGAAAAATATGAAGATATGAATAAAGTGATGTTTCAACAAAAATAAAGAATGTCGAAAGAAAGAGAAAATATAAAATGCAACATAAATATATCAGATAAATAAGAAGATTGTATAATTTGAAATCATGTCAGAAAAGATCATAGAGAAAAAGAATAAATAAATGAACATGAAATACTGAATATCCGAATGAACATCGGACCTCATACTATGATATGAGGTCTAGTTTTAATTTGAATGACCCGATTGCGAAAGAGGTTGCCCATAGACGAAAATGAAACCGCAATTCGCCAAGGAATTCACCTCCCACTCAACATTGGCGAAATTGAATGACCCTTACGCATTTCCAAATTGATTGAACCAAGCTTAAATTTGATTGTACATGTTTAGAAAATTCGGTAACTCGAAACGAAATTGAATGCAACAAGTTTAAAAATGAAACAGGGGAGCAACGAGTGGAGGAAATTTGCTCGAACATGAATGCACGTTAATGAAATTGATTGCTGCTTTGACGAAATTGGCCGGGAAAACCTATATTAAACTTGCCATTTTTATTTTTCTATGTCAAAATGACGTCATTCAAATCAGGTTCTGAGCATTCTTAAACTCATTTTAAAGCCCATCTGTACTAGTTTACAGGAGGGATTAGACCACCCTGCAAGGTCGCTGGACAGGTGGTTATCTAATCAAATCAGCTCTCAGTTAATATAAGATAAAGAGGATCATGGGGGACCAATGGTCACCGATTAGGCATTGTTTGCTACATAGAGGGCGCAAGTAGCTATAAGTAGTACAGTGGAGATTTAAAAGGTGCTGTATTTCAAAGCCCAAAATACTTTCTGTGTTGGTCTTGATATTCATTGTACATTAAACTGGTCTTTTACCATATTAAAGTGTTTTATAGAATTTGTTTGTTTAAATGCTTGACAATCCCAATGATTTTTATTTGTATGGGGAAAAAAATATTTTAAAAAAAAAATGGGGGAAAAAAAAAAAAAAAAATCCGCCCGCCCCTACTCCAGAAAAGCAATCGAGGACAACCAAACAATTTTTTTTTTTTGGCCTAATGGCAAACGAATTCCATTGTAATTGTGAAGAACAAGATTGCACGATGCGTATAATTGTTTGTGATGAATACAAGAATGAAGGTATTCATTTCTGCAGGAGTGGTTCTGTAATAAATAATTTAGGGAAGTGGAAGGGCGAATTTGAGGGAGTGAAGTCGGGGGTGTATTCATTTTCTTCATTAGCCTCGCGAATTCTTCTTGTTCTGGAGGGAGGTGTAGGCCCTGAGAAAAAAATATACAGCTACAACTGCTGCAGAATTTCAGTTTGGAGACTTTAGTTTCAAGAAAGGGACTGAAATTGGTAAAGTAGTACGTAAAACTATATTGATATAGCTGACAACACCAATATCCTGAAGGCCTGATTTGAATTGGAAAGTGTAAAATGGTATCGAATACGCAAGTTCAGCAAAAGGGCACTTGTTTCTCACTTTGTTACCGCATTGTCAGTGCCGATCCATGTCAAGTTACAGATATTCTTTCAGAATATACTTAAACGTAATTAGTAGGCCTACTTTCAGAACATGCTTAAGACGTGTCTCGAATGGGGTAGTATGTGTACATATCACCTCTTTTCAGATAGCTGGATTGAAATATATATATATATATCATAACATATGATTGATTGTATGTTAATGATCTTGACTTCTGAAGATTTAGTTCCACTACATAATAACGATGAATATATATATATATATAGGGAGAGAGAGAGAGAGAGAGGGAAAGAATTATTATTCCTAGTCCATTATGATCAAACGTTGCTGCATCTTTGTTTGTGTTATGTTATCAACTATACATAAATATGATTAATGTAAATTTAATAAATAATTTGGTTCAATTAATCATTAAGTCTACCTGAATGTACTCCTGGAGGTATCATAGATATGTATGCTGACGATACGACACTTACCGTCAGTGCAAATGATGCAACTGTTGTGGAAGAAAAATTAACTGTTGCATTAAACAGAGTCATGGCATGGATTAAGGAAAATCGTCTTGTTTTTAACACTGAAAAAACTTGTGTCATGTTAATAGGCTCTCCTGCTAATCTCAAGAAAATTGAATCTTTTACCATTTCATTAAACGGCAATTTGATCAAAAGAGTTCAATTTACCAAATGCTTAGGACTTTTGATAGATGAAGAATTGAAATGGTCTAAACAAATCGAAAACGTAAGTAAACTTACCCAGAAAAACATTAGCATGATAAAGAGAGCAAAGAGTTGTTTGCCTCAAAAATCCTTAAAGTTACTTTATAACAGTCTAGTGTTGCCACGATTAGATTACTGCTCTGTTGTATGGTCGAACAGATTTCATTCTCATACAACTAAGCTGCAAAAAAATTCAAAAGAGGGCCGCAAGAATAATATTGAACAAGACATATGACACACCGTCGGTGGATTTGTTCACAAGTCTTAAAGGGGCATGTTCCCGCCAGTGTAGTTATCGCTGCTCTAGTCATCGCCATCTTGGTTCCGAAGGTCGACTTCTAATTTGCATCCAGCTGTCAATCAAAGTACGCGCGGCCTGGCCTGCCTTCGCCAAGCCAGCTGATTGCTGCCGATCGCGACGTCACGAAAGTGGGCGGAAACAGCAGCCGAATCTTAGAGCCGAACTGCGATTGATATTACTTCGGCACATGTATGCGATAATCGGCATTGTCCGGGCATTCGGAACATGCCATCTGCGTAAGAGCCGTATTCTGTTGATGTCAATAGGCAGCTAACACCGTCCGCCAGCGGGTACGTATTTTGAACGCCCTCTGGAATACGGGGAACATGCCCCTTTAAATGGATGACACTAGACAAGCGGTTTGAGCTAAGTCGCGTTATGATGATATATAAATGCGTTCATAACTAAGGACCTTCTTACCTTTAGGTAGGCTTAATCAATCCTAACGATGTACATGAGCATCATACAAGGCAAATAGACAGTGGATGTATGTATACGTGTGCCTAGATTTCACACTGATTGTTATAAGTGTAGCCCAATTGTTTCTTCCATATTTGAATGGAATAAGCTAGATAATTCGTTGAGAACGGCTTCCTCTGTCGATTCATTTAAGAGATTGTTTAAACAAAGTTGTAATTTGTGAATGGCTCAGCCGAACATACACTACGTGCATGTTCTGTAATATTAACATGACTTATTCACATAATTTCGACTTAATTAATATTTTCCTATTGACATTACTATTTACTAGGTTAATGATATATGTTTATTTTGCAAACGAGTATTATTTGTGTAACTGTTCTGTATAAATGTTATAAACGATGTAAATATGTTCATTCAGGGCCCCATGGAAGACCACTACTTGTTGGTGAATGAGCTACCCTGTCAAAAGATTAGAAATAAATAAATAAATAAATAAATAAATAAAATCAAATGGATCGTTAATACAAAAACAACATACACAAACAAAATGCAGCGATATATTATCAACATGGACGGCGTAGAATAATCATTGTCTCTCTCTTTTACTCTCTATATATATATTTCTTTGGATTAATTAAATGTATTGTTAATAACGAAACAACATTACATTAATCAAGGTCTCTCTCTTCTTCTCTCTCTACATATATTTGTTTGGATTAATTAAATGTATTGTCAATTACGAAAAAAAATTACACAAACAAAAACCAACAACTTTTTGTATCGTCATGGACAGCTTGGATTAATCAGGGTTTCTCTCTTTCTCTCTCTCTCTCTCTCTCTCTCTCTCTTTATACATATATTTTCTTTTTGTTTTTCTTGTTGATTAATTACATAAATATCAAAACAACATTGCTCAAACAAAAATCAAGATGCAGCAATCTTTGATTATCATGGACGGCGTTGAATAATCATTGTCTCTCTCTTTCTCTTTCTATCTCTATGTATATATAAGATTAATTAAATTTATTGTTAATAACAAAAGAACATTACGCGAAAAAAAATGCAACAATCTTTTATTACCATGGACGGAGTCGAATAATCATGGTCTCTCTCTATTATATATATGCATGTGTGAATAGCAGGACATGACGGAGGAAGAATTTCTAATCGACTATATCGATATCAGGATGGGTGTTTTTTTCAGATGAATCTAAATAATCAGAAAGCCGGGAGCACTTGAAGGCTTGTATATACTGTGATGAATGTATTCTTACGTTTCAATTTGGCAGATTGTCGCCAAGTGGAACAAGTTTATATACAAAGGAAGAGTTTTATTCCCAAAGGAATTAAATCCAGTTTGAGCGTTTTCGAGTGAATCAATTGTTTTCTCTTACAAATTTCCCTCGCCAGTAATCACTTTATATTTGCATATATAATATGTTCATTTGGTTACATTCTTTTGATTATCTTTACGAAAGCAAGCAATTGATTTTATTTTTAAATATGTTAGTAATTCTAATGTTTGTGGAAAAATTCCCTTTTGATATAAAACTGCAGTCGCCCTTTTCTAATGGCACGTACAAACAACTTTGACAATTGAAATTCAATGCAAAAGACGTTACAATTGTATGAAGAACTTTTTTTAATCATCTTTTAATGGTTGATCGTTTATCTTTCTTTTTTTTAAATGGTAACAAAATCGAATTTCCTCTTAAAAAAAAAACGCTTTCGGATGTACCATTCCAAAAAAAAAAATGATGTTAACAAATCTACAAAGATCGTAAAACATACTTTATGGGAATGTGGGTCAAAAAAGAGAAGAAAAAAAACTCTTAATCGCCATACATTTTAATCCCTTTTGATATAAAAGAGTGTGAATCTAATTCCCTTTGGATTAAAAAATAAATTTGAAAGCGAGTTTTCTTTTTAAATTTCAACATAGAGCATTTTCAATCGAATGTTCAGATCCACATATTCATCTTTAACCAAAAATATATCAATTTTGGATTTACCGCCTTTTGGAATTGAGCCTTGATTCATGGGTAAGGTCACTTTTCATTTCCGTTCTATTCAGAGCTCACCTACATCCTAAGGTTGAATCTTAAGGGGATGAGTGGGACACGTTTGCATAATTGAAAAGGTCCGTACTAGCTCCCTTTGGTACAACAAGGGAATACCTTAGTAACGCCGATATAAAAAGGGCCGTTCACACATGACGTAAGGTTTGATACACTTCACAGAGCTCAGTGAATAAGTGCCAGTCTTGTGAGTAGTGCGCAGTTGCCATTCATTTCACATGTATAAAACAAAAAAGCGGCGGCTTCGTTACTGCCGCTTACCGCGCCATATATAAACAAGCCTCACGCCTCAGTCACGCCTTTGCGTATTTGGCTTGCGTATCGCTGCGTATTTATGGCAAGCCGTTTTTAACATTTATTCCTATTTCTTGTTATCAAGAAATGAATTCTTGATATCAAGAATTACCATTGCTTTACAACAACAAAATGATTTCTTGATAACAAGAACTAGGAACAAATGTTAAAACGGCTTGCCATACATATGCAGCAATACGCAAGCCAAATACGCAAAGGTGTGACTGAGGTATAAAACCGACACCATACGGTCCCCAACCCGACCGATTATTGGCAGCTGAAGCCAAAGTATATTTCCTTCAGCTTTTTGTCGGTCTAGTGTTGATCTGGTTGTTGTGCCAGGGGTAGACAAAATTCAAAAGAAAACACAAGCGACAAGTTATTGCAAGATATGTATCGCCTAGCTAAATGGAGAGCCACCTCTTTTAGGGTATATTAATGCTCAACTTTTTCTGGCCAGAATCAGACATCTGTTACGCGTTTTGTTCAAAACAAGGTTGCGTCTTTTCTCATTTTGTAGAATCACCGAAAAACGGCGATCACGATCGCCGATCGTAAACTCACAAAAAGGTGCGTTTACAATCGGCGATTCTGGGAAGCATAAACGCACACTCACTTGTAAACGCGTTTAAATGGGGTCAACGCACTGACCTCTAGTGGGTCTACGTAGCATGCGCAGTGCAGGTTTGCGAATCCAGCTGCAAGGCCACCCAGCCAGATTTGCCTGGAGTAGCCAGAGAAGTGAGCATACACAGTACACCGTGGAACTGCGATTACTATGAGCGTTTACGATGAGCGTTTCAGATCGCTCATTCTTCCTTCAAAATCAAGCATAAACGCACCCTTTGTCACCCCAGATCTGGAAACGCCTTTCAAGTCATCAAAGCAGTAATAGCATTCCATACGTCTCCAAACGCTGTCTGTATTAGGATGTTCTGTTACGTTCAGGACAATTAAATCGCACATGGCAATACGGGCGGGGAGAACACCAGTGTTCTGTGTTGGATGTGGGAAGCATTTTCATATGAACACGATCTTAAGGTCTTTCGAAAAAGAAAAAGAAAAACCTCAGGGAAATCGATTAG
The DNA here is from genome assembly GCA_035222895.1 of Strongylocentrotus droebachiensis. Taxonomy (NCBI): domain Eukaryota; kingdom Metazoa; phylum Echinodermata; class Echinoidea; order Camarodonta; family Strongylocentrotidae; genus Strongylocentrotus; species Strongylocentrotus droebachiensis. The sequence continues at coordinate 71,029 of JAVYIG010008924.1, read as the reverse complement.
CGTTGCCCGTAACCCAACTATTTATTACACGTATAACGAAATCCGATTTTTTTTTTTCTTTCTGTGACATACAAAAGGGTATTTTAAATGCCCTTGAGTTGACATTTCAAAAGTGTTGCTATATCTTTGATCTTACTTTCATAATTGAACATTTTGTTTAAATAATGTGTACGAGCATCCACTGCATATTTCCAGGGGACCTGTATGGTGTTTATAAAGTGGCAGGCGAAGGAATCTATCTCCCCCAAGGCGTCGACACTATCCCTGCATTTTCCTAATGCATTTTGTATGAAGGTTACGCGATAAAGCATTACCACGGTAACCGTAGAGTGTGGACAAAGTAATGAGTCTGCATAGGGTTATTGTTCATGAATTATTTGGAGTTGTTATTGGCAATTGAATATTCCTAGGCATTTTCTTTGCAGTATTTTTTATACGAGAAATTTACTGAAGAGGGATGTAATTTCTATAGAAAAAGATCAATCTGACCTTGGATTTAATTCATCTGTCACATCTCATTTGCTTTTGACTCCAGTTAGACCCTCCAATTAAACAATGTATTGTCTCACTGTTACTTATGTTTTGTTTTTGTTCTGTTTATTTTTTTCTGTGATAAACTACGGGTACTGCAGATAACGGTTATATCTTTAAAATTATTTTCACATTTTCAATGAATTTTTCTGGGATATTTAAGCCATGTCCTTTCTTAAATGTTCTGTTATCGCCAGTAAGAGCAGGATGGTTCAAAAGTCATACCTGTTCTCTGTTGCAAATTTTGTTTCGATAACGGAGGACATGTATTGTCCTCAATGAAGGGCTTGTTTTTTAATTGTTTCATATCTTGAGTAGATAGCGAGGAATTATACTGTTTTGGATACCGGGTGAGAAGAACAATTTATAACATGATGACGTAGATCCTAATCAAATGATTGGTTGAAAGCGTACACGTGACCAGGCATTTATTTTGCCTAACACTTAATTTGAATAAGGGCCGGTCATTATCCCATTCTAATGGCCGGTCATTATCCAAATCATGTTATAAAACATCATTTTATAAAACAAATAATACACATCATTTTGTTCGGGCATTATTAAATTTACACACACTCGGTACCTTCAAAACAGTCCATACACCCTAGGCTACCGCCTCGGGCGTGTTATAGACTGTTTCAAAGGTATCTTGTGTGGGTAATTCTTACTAATGCCCTCACTGCTGTGTATTATTTGTATACTAAACCATCTTAATATAATAATAATGCTATCACTGTTTTATGGGTGTAGTGGGAGATAACAATATATAAGACTTCCTGTATGAAATCCATTGGCTTCTCTTATATCAAAATTGTGTGTTCATCATTATTTATCTTCTTTCTTTCCTTATCGTTTGTTTTACAGCTATGGTCTTCTCTCATGGCAATCTATTGGATACTGCATTGACCTTTCGATGTAGAGACCACCGATCGTCTGCGTGAATTGCAGAGGCATGGCTACTACGCAGATAATCGAGCACGTAATCTATATAACAATGAATGAAAGTGCAGTTACAGAACTCGTACCACCTATGGCGAATACCTCATCAAATACGACAACCGCTGCACCGACGCATGAGGCTCATCTGGACGTTTGGGTGGTCGTGCTCGAATTCATTCTCGGTATCATCGGCATCGTAGGAAACTCTCTCGTTTGCTTCATCATATGGAAGGCCAAGTTCCTTCACAATTTAACTAACTACCTCATCCTGAGTCTAGCCTTCGCTGATCTCGTTGCGAGCCTGAGTTTAGTGTGTAACGTGTTCGTGTTAGAAGCTCAACTAGGTGTGACACCAGCGAACAAAATAGCGGCTGAACTCTACTGTAGACTCTACTCCAGTCGTTTCCTTTTCTGGACCAGCGTCACAGCTTCGGTCTTCAATTTGGTGTGCGTGACTTACGAGCGATTCTTTGCCATTGTGTTTCCCCTCCACTACCCGCTTTATTTTAATGAGAGAAAGGTTGTGATGCTCGTTACCGGGACATGGATGTTTGCTCTTTTACAAGAAGTATTCGCGTTTTTCGTGAACTATTACGACAAAGACACCAAGGAGTGTGGCTACGGCTATCCGACAGAAGCTGGAGGTATATTCGTCGGAGTGCTTGTTTTTCTTCTCTCGTACTTTCTCCCGCTCGTGGTCATGATATGGGCGTACTACAAGATCATGCACAATTTGAAACGCGGCGCGCACCATTCGCACGCGGGAGGCGGTATCAATAACCGCGGTGATCCCGCTATTTTGCGCGCGCGTCGCAAAGTAGTCTACGTACTTTTCACTGTAGTAATCGCCTTTGTCGTGTTATGGACTCCAAACCAGCTAGTTTATCTCTTCGAAAACTTTGGAATTATTATCGTCTCGACAGATCACACTCTTTACAAAGTTTTTCGTCTCATGGCTTTCTCGAACTCTGTCATAAATCCTATTATCTACGCGTTTAAATACAAGCAATTTCGAAAGGGGTTTCGGGTCGCTGTTATGTGTCTTTGTACATCCAACCACATTCATGATGGACAAACAGCGACAACAGAACTGTCCAATTCATGACGTATGCGAAGACTTTTAAGGAAGACAAAATGAGCTGCAGTCTATCACGAGATGGGCAATTCCACATTGGGAGAAACGCAACAAATCTCTCAAAATGTGAACACATGAAATCTATGAAACAATATGTCTACACAATTGGGAAGAGGTCATGATCTTCAAGAACTTTAATTACTGAAATGTATGGACATTTGGAAACCAAATATACTCTATTTTTCGTTCATCTTTTTTAACGATATTCATTTGACGTTTGAGACAAAAACGTTCATCACTGACAGTTGTTGACGATTTATCAAAGACTTCATGGACTCACATGTTTGTAAAAATGAAAAACAAAATATGCCGTAAATCTCATATCAACATCTTTGTTACCGTCACTTTTTTGATCAGTGGAATGTAAAGCTTCTGGCATAGGGTATACACAGTCATGTTCGCTCTCCGACCAAGTGAAATGAACCATCTTCGTCTTCGGTAGATTCAATTTATTTATTTAAACAACAAGATCTCTGAATGTACTACTTATTGTTAGACAGTATTGATTTTTATTATATTTGCTTTAATGTTGATATGTGATTAATTAAGAAGATGAATACTACTGAAAGAACAAATTGGAAAACGCTGTGTTTTAAAGCCTTTTAACATCTACAAGTTTCCTGTCTCTGTTTTATGCTGTATTCTTTATTTCCAATGACTGCATGTTTTTATTGTGTTTCTCCACCATTTAGATATTCAGGTATGTAACAATTTCTTTAGAGGTTTGGTTCTCATGGTTTCATACCCCGCGCCTTTTGAAGAACTTGGTACACGATATCCGTGCCCCATTCAGTTATCCCTCACACGCTTTGAACTGAAAGATCATTCGGAATCATCATCCGACGTTACAGCCTAGTCAAATTCCACTGCTGTTATAGGCCTAGCTGCCCCACAAAGAAAGCAAAAACAAAATAAAAAACTAATTGATGAAATAAATTTTGAATTCCTTACTTTTGTGTCTTTGTCCTATCATTTTGTTACAGTGTTATTTAAACAGGGATGCCTCTGCAGTCAATAAACTGCTACCCCTGATGGCTCTACACAATAAAAAAAAAAACGTTTATCAAATATTACAGACTTAGTTAGTACTCTTCCGATGCTATTTGAAAGAAAACGTCCCTTAAAATGTTCACTGTTTATTCATCTTGGTTCTGAGAAAACATCGTAAAAACATATTGCACTTAAATATACGGTCGATTTTGGGTGGGGGCCATCGTCTTACTTTCCCTCCCGTTCCCTCTTGCCTTTCCGATGCTTTGTGCGTGTATCAGGGCGAGGAGATGACCTTGTATGACCCCGTAGCTACAATATGCAAATCAATGATTCTAAAGTAGCCTTTGTTGTTTATCAACACATATGAAAGGACTATTCTCAGATGAAATTGCATTGCTATCAAATTATGATTACTGTGATAAAAGGAAATAATTCAATCAATGATGAATAGGCTCTCTGCTGAGCGAAAAACTGTATGGTCTAAAATGCAATTGTATTTCAATTAAGCTTCAAAAATTACTGCTGTGAAATTGTTATCGTCTAATGCTGAATATATTCGATAACAATATTAAGGGATGGTCCACATCTCAATTCCGTTTGTACTGAAATGGTTTAATAAAGGCAGGAAATTTTACCGATATCGTTTCCATTGTTGCAATGTATTTTCATTTCCGCCATATTTCGGTGAAGGCGTACATAGAGCAACTTCCGGTTCCTCTACCCAGTCATCACCATACGCATGTCCTGCAGTTGGTGATGCATTTTGGGACATGGTTGTCGAAACATCGAGACATTGTGAGCAGTAGTTGGCAGTATATATACGCAAAGCTAAAATTGTTTCAGTAGAATAGCCTGCCTTTACGATTGCAATATTTATTAGTGATTGGGTGAAAATATTGTTATAATAAATCATAATTTATCATATGTTTATGAAAAGAGGAACGGTTGTGGAAATATTGTTTTTCTCCATTCAATCATTTTGTGGGCCGCACCTTTTTCATATTTCTTTAGGCGATAATCCGAATATCTAATGAGATAGTGATAAATCTTTTCAAAGTGTTCTCGCTGCTGTAGCAATAAACTGATGAGAGAAGGCGATATGAAAAAGCACTGTTTCAAGTAAATATCTACGTAAAAATAGATATGTGTCCATCATATTATATTTCTAGAATTACGAGCTGTAGCGTAACATGTACAAATGCTTTATGGATAGGATGATTAGATTGATTGGTTTCTACTGTGTAACCAAAGAACGATTTTGCACTTTGACCGAAATGTGACATCAAATACCTAAGCCGTATGCAGTTAATTCTTGTTAGAAGCCAGATGCCGATATAAGGTGGAGATATGAAGACTAATTATCTGTTAGAGATTCTACAAAAGAGAATTCGCAAATAAAAAGTTTGGCTCAAATTTAAAGCATTCTCATATTTCATTTTTACGAAGGTCAAATCGTTATGTCGTGTATAGGCAAGAATAATTGCAAATAGATTCATGGAACTTACTGAAATTTTCATTTGATTTTTCTTTTACTTGGAAACACTGAAACCTACCTGCTAGGTATAAATGCACTTTTAGAAATTAATAGTTTATTTTTTGTGTCCGAGACAATAACCCTAAACACTATAAGGCTCGTTCACATATTACCCGGTAAACCGCCACAAAATAAAAATGCGTTGCGGTCTTTTGTTATCATGTAAATTAATTGCAACTGCGCGCAACAAATTTCCTGTGCGTTGAGTTATATGTTATACTGCACAAAAGTGTGAAGCTTGTTCCACTTTACGTCATCATAAAAACCGCCGCGGTTTTACCGTGTCATATCTTAACGATAAAACTACAGCGGTTTTACCGTGTCATATATGAACGAGTGTTTAATGTTACTCTGTAGTTTGCTCTGGAATGAACTTGAAAATGCAACTGTTAAAGTTTGATATATAGAGTGACTGTCGTTGTTTATATGGTTCTGCATTCATTATTGCGACAACACTATAATACCGTTGATTTATTGTTATTTTTAATCAATGTGAAGTTTGGTTACCATGGTTACACGACTTAGTGTGATATTGATTGTTGTTTTTTGCGTGTTTTGTTTTTGATCGAAAGCATTTATGTAAATATTTCAACTCTGAAGAGATAATGTGAGCAACCTAAAAGGGATCTATGTGACTTACTTTACTGAAATTGTAAACACTGAAAGTTGTTTAAAGAATAAATAATATATTGATGCACATAATAAATCGACAATCCATCTTTATTGAATTCTTTGTGTCATCCTTAGTTTAGTTCAGTCAATATTTATTCTTAACCCTAATAAGGCCGGGGGGGCCATAATGCCCCCCCCCCCCCTCCACGATTTTTTCGATTGCTCGGGAACGCATATGGATGGCGCCCCGCCGCTCGCTGACTTTTTTCATTCGAGTCTTGCGTAACTTTTAAAAGATTTTTTTTTTAAATTGGACCTACATGTACGATTACAAGGTCACGTGACCTTTTGTCTTTGCATGTCAGCCCGAAAATCGCTCATTTGTTGTGATTTGTGTACAAAACATATGGAAAAGTCATTTTTCCTAAAAACGGATCAAACATGGGTTATTGGGTCTTGTTTAAAGTTTAGGTGGTTGTTTTGGGAGTCAAAATAGTTGAATTGTAGTAAGAAATGAAATAAAACAACACAAACAATGATATACATAAGTTAAAAAAACAATGAAATACATAATAAATTATCAAAACAAGGGATAACATAAGGAATAAGCTGGCTCTTCCAACTTATTTTGTTGTATAATCATTCAGAATATTATGTAGTGAAAAAGAATGCTTAAATATGAATTATTTGTGATTTATGGGTAAAAGATTTTTATGACTTTATTTGCATAAATTACCATAAATATGCAAATGAGGGAATTTTTCAAAAAATTGAAATTATCATATTATTGTATACACTTCACTTGACATGCGTGCAAATTTTCGCGGCGAACGGCCGTTCCGCGGCCGAGATCTTAAGGGGGCCATAATGCCCCCCCCCCCCCCCCCCCTCGGCTGTACTAAGACCTCAAATAGCCCGGCCTTTTTAGGGTTAATTTTAAGAAAACACATGCAAACGTTTAAATATATTAATACAAATCATTTCAAAGGTGAAATACAATTTATATTAAATGAATTCATACAAAATTAGAATAGAAAAAGCCTATTTCTTTTGAGGTTTGAAGTTTGAAGTTTATTTATTCCACATTTTACATAAAAAAGCAGTTTAAATTATTTTTTAATTTTTGTATACAAGCGTATAAGAGTAGATTTCACACAAGAAAAATAAATAAATACAAGATTTCAAATCAAGTATAATGTACAGAAAATAATAAGGCATGACAGGTGAGTGGTCTCAAGAATTGGCAAGTTATCACATAGGTATTTCGGCAGAAGAGAAAAGGTAAGATAAAACAATGGTGTTGGGTTATTAAATTGAAAACAACTGATACAAAAATTACAACCTATTGATAATCAGGTGTAAAACCCTATCGCAAAGACTTTTGAAAATTAAAGACAATGACAATACCCTGTGATGTATCCCTTAAACAATTAGGTTGCACGATATGTCATTTTTAGTTCGGAGGTTTGAATGGATGCTGGTCAATACTATATTGTCTTTCAATTAGTTGATTTTCCAAAATTCTTTGTGATATTGTCAAATGTATCCTTTATCTGCATGATTAATGCAATATCTTCAAAGTCACGTGCCGAAGTTTTCCAGCATGTATTTACGCCCGCCCTCCCCCACCGCCCCCCCCCCCCCCCCCTCCCACTCCCGGAACGGAGGAACCACATTCATGTTCCCAACATTTCCGGTAAAGGGGTACTTTTCACGCAGCAAAGTCCGGCTCGTAACACACACACACACACAAATCGGTCCGTATTGCCTTTACACACCGGACTTAGGGGGTGTTTTCAAAAGGAGGGAACATGCATATGCGTACCCTAAATAACACTGATTGGGGGGGGGGGGGGAAGGATTTACACTTATGAATTTTCTTTATGCCTAACTGTAGAATTACTTTATCGTTTGATTTTTTACATTTTTCTTATGTATATTTGAAGAAGAAAAAAATAATGTTGTTTACATCATTATCCTCAAGTCGTGGGCCTCTAACAAATTGAAGAAAGATAAAATGATGAATTGAAAATTATATCCATTAACAAATTAACTTGACAACCAAAAGTAGAATGATTGACGATTTCAAGTATCGCTCTAATACGAGTGATACAGCGACTCAATTTTCTTTCTTGGCATTCGACTGTTTGTGCAATCTGCAATCAATAAACATTTAAAGTACAAACACAAGTTTATGTGCAGGAACGTGAAGGGGACAGTTTGCCCCATCAGACAGATTTGGAACAGAGGGGAAAAAAAATGAAATGTTGCTACAATTTGTCATGCACTGATTATTAGTAGGTTAGGCGATCCCCTCGAACTCAGTAATTGTAAGACTGCAAATGAATTGACTGGGAAAGAGTTAAATGGTTAGATAAGAAATAACACGAGTCGCTGTTATAATCATCAAGAAGCTATGCATTGTTTAAATAAACTGACAAAAATACAACAATAATGATGTTAATATGTCAATTTTTACTGTATAACAGTACGATGGGAAAATCAAATATTTAACATGAAGTTAGGAATAAGGTATAGTCACATTCGTAAAAAAGGAATAGTAATTATCCCAAAAAGTAATTATGGACGCCCCCCCCCCCCCGTACCCCCGTTACTCAAAGCAAAGCCATACAAGAACATGATTTCTTTACTGAACTATTTGGATAGCATGTAAGCCGAGGTGTTTCCCCCCCCCCCCCCCCCCTCAGGCTAATATCTGGATACTGCTGATAATAATGAGAACATCGTCAACAACAAAAACAATAATAAGGATAACATAAATACCCCAAAAATTGAAAACAGTAATAACAATGATAATAATAAAAGTACTAATGATAATGATAATGACAACATTTTACCCAGGGGAGCCTCATTGGCCTGATCATGATAGATCAAATTATTATTATTACTTAAGAAACTACGAGGTACCACGTAGAGTACCATAGTCATGGATAGTGGTAAACGTGGATTAATGGCTTACCACAGGACGTTAGTGCAGGAGTAGGATTGAACCCTTAACCCTTGGAATTGAGAGTCGAATGAATGAACCACTATTATAATACCACATCACCTCGATTGATACGGTTCGCATGTGAGATAAGATTCGTTTCCTCTCCTGAGGGAGGTCAAGGTCAGGATGTGCCACAGGAGTAAGGCTTCAACCTTAAAGTGACTCGGTAACATTGCCTCAGATTTCTGGAATTAGCTCATGCTGCAATCATAATTATAAACCTTGAGGTCAGTCAGGAATCCCATCGCCTGTCTGATTATCAAGATATTGATGAATGGAAATCGAAATTTCATTTTTCGATTTTCTCATAACGGTTTTCGTAACACTATAGTCTATTGGTGAAAATGAGTAATGGTAAAAACGGTAACTCCTTTTTTGAGGCACTTCATGATCATTTTGCTTTTTTTTAGGGCTTCAGTATTACACCATAACGCAAACACTGATAACACGTAGGGCCATGCATCTCAGATTTGACATTGTTAAACGATGCCTTTAAGGTTAATACAACATTACGACCTTAGGAGAAGTGTCTTCCGTGACGGTCTAGTTGTTCGACGTGGTGTCCGTTACCATCTCTCATTCCTCGCAACGCATGCCAGCATAATGTATTGCATTCCCACTCCGCATCGTCAGTGAGAGATATGGCGCCGGTCTCAGGGAGCTGATAGCCTCCGGGTCACATGATTATTCTGGTATTTGAAATGATATTTCTTATCTTTTCCTGTAATACAAACTTTGAACGCGGACTCTAACCAAAACGGAAGGAACTAGTGAAGGTCATTTGCTACTAGTATTTCAGAGTTAAAATTACTGAAGACATTCACGTTCTTGATGTCAATATATTCTATGTGAAATAATTGTGGAGCGCCATACATTTTAGGCCTGATATACATAATCGTTTTACAAGAATCCAGGCAATAACATTATAGATCTTTTAATATCAATTTGATTATCATTATTGATATTATTTTGTTTATTAACGAGTTTTTGATTACTTTCATTACTTTTATCATTATCATTATTATCAATATTATTATTATTAGCAGTAGTGCCATTACTAATCTTAATCATCTTCTCATTCCTCGTCTGCAGACTCCCCTGTTTTACCTCATGACAGGGCAACCTTTGCCATAGGCCGCATACGAAGGATTCCTTTTAAAAAGACCTAGGCCTCAGAACCAATGGAAGTAGATTAAAATCATTATATTTATCGCCTGCATCAATTCCAGTTTTTTTTCACTCATACAAAAATAAAAATTCATGTTAGATTAAAAACAGAGGTGTAAGAGAAAAAAAGTAGAAGACAACAATTCGTCCTTGTTTTCACGAAGTGACGGTAGTGAGGAAAATCGTCACGCAAAGTCAATGCAATTTTTTTTCACTACCGTCACTTCGTGAAAACAGCGACGAATTATTCCATTAACGAGTTTCCGAAAGATGCTCCACCATTATCAGTTTCCAAATCAATCTCCATTATAAATTTCCAATACATGTAAATGTGATGATGGCCTTCCCGTGTTAATAACCAATTATAGTGCATCATTACATGCACGCATGATCACCACGGTATTTTTAACGCATAATAGAAGCTGATTTCAAGCAGTTTGTGCGCAGGCTATGTGGTTAACCACTATTTCCATTCCAAGACGTGCGACCTTAACCTTTTTTAAGTGACCAGAATTATTTACTATTCCATTATAATAGACAGGAGCACTTCAAGAAGAAGGAAAAACATCTAATGGCCTGTTTTTCACCCAACCTAGTTTTTCACACAAATTTCTAATACAGAAGTAACCAGAATTATTTACTATTCCGTTGTAATAGACAGGAGCACTTAAAGAAGAAGGAAAACACATACAATGGCCTGTTTTTTTCTCAGAACCTTTATCTTTTTTTAACGCAGAAACAAAAGCAAACAAATAAACCAAACCTAGTTTCTTATTTTCGCATGCATGATTTTTTTCCTTAAGGAAGTAACATGAAACATGTCTTGCAAACTACCTTGGAAAAAACCTATGGCTCGGTGCATGTGTTATCATGGTTGATATAATCACATGTGATTAGATTCTCGTTCTATTGCCATTTGTTATTATGTACGACAACATGAACATCAAGTGTATACGGTAAAAACAAAGAAGTTGATTTAATTTTTGAGAAATTATACAGTTTGGTAGTCCATGCCATTCAAATAACGAACAAATAAAGGAACAAAGCGTGGCTCATTCAACAATGTTTCTCAAGTTTCATGAAAAACACTTAATTTAATAGAATATTGTACCGGGTTCATTTTATTTACTATTCCGTTGTAATAGACAGGAGCACTCAAAGAAGAAGGAACAAACATCAAATGGCCTGTTTTTTCTCAGAACCTGTATTTTTTTTTAACGCAGAAACAAAAGCAAACAAATAAACCAAACCTAGTTTCTTATTTTCGCATGCACGATTTTTTCCTTAAGGAAGTAACATGAAACATGTCTTGCAAACTACCTTGGAAAAGACCTATGGTTCGGTGCATGTGTTACTATGGTTGATATAATCACATGTGGTTAGATTCGTGTTCTATTGCCATTTGTTATTATGTACGACAACATGAACATGAGGTGTATAAACTAAAACAAAGAACTTGATTTAATTTTTGAGAAATTATACAGTGTGCTAGGCCATGCCAGAACAAATAAAGGAACATATTGTGGCTAATTCAATATTGTTTCTCAAGTTTCATGAAAAACGCTTCGAATTGATCGACAATATTCAGATTTAATAGCATATTGTACTGGTTTCATTTCATTACGCCCACGGTCGTGCTGTAACGTTAGCTAAAATAACGCATCAATGTTTTCAATGAACCACTCTCAAACAAGAGTCAATTACATAATGGAGACACTATTAAAGAAGTTTCGAGCGAGTTCGTTCAAAAAAAGAACATAAACACATGACTCCTCAAAGTTTAATAAGTATTGAAATCGATTTTGTGTTGGATCTTTGGGTTCAGTGGACACCTTGTATGGTGATTTCACAAAGCAGTTGAAAGATTTCAAAAGAAAATGTAGGCCTCTTGGAGGCAAGGTGAGAGGAAACGGAATTATTTTTTTCTTCTGCAGAGACATATAAATACACCGTTTACAATATACATTATCCGTTTAGATTATTTGGGTTATATTTAGCAGTTAACTATTAGTATAATCATGTATATAGAAAGTGTTTGTTACAAGACTTGAGAAACATTATTGATATATTCTCTGATTTTCTTCCGCATTGTATTTATTTTCACGAGGTTTACCAAACCTGTTGTATAGATCTTTCCGGACATATATGAATTATTAACTTCTCAAACGATTTCGAAGACATTACAAGGTTACATGTGCCAGTTTCAATACTCAAGTTCAATTACTTCTTGGGAGATTTTGATTTTATTTGAGGTTGCCCGGAACCAGAATATACTGGATGTACTCTTGCCCATTTCTATGTCATTGTGAATTGTGTATCGATTTGCTTATAGTTAACAGATAAGCTCTCAAATCGATCAAAATGGCAGCTTTTACTGGCGATGGAGTTGCTATTTGAAATGAATAATGGGATATTTTGTTCGTACTGTCGCACAAAATTACGTACTTCTATCATTTTAATACATGTATCATAATAACTATGACATTTTTTTCAAGAATTACAGTAGTATTGCCTTCCTGTTTTGTGTGTTCTCTTGTGATGATGATAATGACGAAGAGTAGTAGTATAATAATAATATTGGATTTTTGTATAGCGCTCATGTCTGTCAGACTTGACACTCCTGGCGCTCCCGATTATTACCCTGGCTTTAGCACGGCTACCATTACGGCGCTCTAGCATTCCAAAGAAATGCCTATTTACATCACCTGGGTTGAGTGTGGCAAATGTAGGTCAATGTCTTGCCAAAGGCCATATTACTGCCACGGCGGGACTCGAACCGCGGACATTGCAATCGACAGTCCGGTGACATATCCGCTCGACCATGACACCTCTACTACTAGTATTAGTAATAGTAGTGGTAGTTGTAGTAGTAATAGTAGTAGTAGTAGTAGTAGTAGTAGTAGTAGTAGTAGTAGTAGTAGTAGTAGTAGTATTAGTAGTAGAAGTAGTAGTAGTAGTAGTAGTAGTAGTAGCAGCAGCAGTAATAGTAGTAGTAGTAGTAGTAGTAGTAGTAGTAGTAGTAGTAGTAGTAGTACTAGTAGTACTAGTAGTAGTACTAGTAGTAGTAGTAGAAGTAGTACCAGTAGTAGTTAGTAGTAGTAGTAGTAGCAGTAGTTTTTCTCTCTTTCTCTTTAAAAAAAAAATCTTCCTCATTCTTGATTCTTCTTGTGTCTGATCTTCTTTTGGCTACTTTCAATTTCCGTGGTACGGTGATAAAGAACAGAAATCTTCGCGTGCTTCGCATTTCCAAAATCCCTCAGGGGTTAAAGATAGGAGAAGATAAGTTCCAAGGGGTACAACGACAGGTGTAGTCGCGATTTGGTCTCGTCTGCTTAAAGGGGAAGTCGTCCACGGTGAATATATCAGATTGTCATTTAAAAAGCCCCACCCGCCCCCCCCCCCCCTAAACAAAAATAATTATAATACAAATGATATTGATGGAAATATAAAATAGTAATAACAATAACAAAATGAATGAAGAAATTTAAAAATTCAAAAATTCAAAAATCAGATATAGGATCATTGAAAAAAATGTATCAAATTTAAATCCATGAGGGAAGTCCCGTTCTCTGAACTGAAGCAAAATATATAAATGCCCCACGATTCAGATTGAATTCAATTCATATTTCAGACCAAATCCAATTCATAATTAAGATAAAACTCATTTAATTATTCAAATTAAACTCAATTCATATAATACAGATAAGATTCAATTCACAATCCAGATTAACTTCAATCTATAATCCAGATTAAATCCAAATGATAATTTAGACCAAATTCAATTCATAATTACGACCAACTCCAATTCATAATCCAGATTGAAATCAATTCATAATTCAGATCAAATAAGACAGACCTGTGTCATACGATCAACGTAATACTTGGAACAAGAGGATATCCTTATTTTCGTATGTCAAAAATCATAAAGCTATTCATCACTTCATCCGCTTGGGAGCATTTAATCAAGACTATCAGAGCATAGAAACATATGAATATTAGAATCATTGTCTGTCTTTTACAAGACAATTTCCTTCATACTTAATTGCCATAGAATTAATCCGATATAAATCGGAACTACGATTTATCAATCAGGCAACAAAACAATTCTTACCGATGACACTCATGAATTCCGATTCCTTTCACAAAGAGAGAGTTACTTTACTCTAGGGATGGAGAGATGGATAAAACCCAGGTCTACGTTTAAAAATAGCAAAAATGTGTCTCATGTTCCATTAGTTTATAAGCAAAACGACCCTGAAGTCGAATGAAATGTAACTTCATATCAGTGTTGATGAATATTACAGGTCAGTGACAAGAAATATAGTTCGATAAATGTGTACAGAGAAGAGAAAGCACATTTTTCATTTTGGATAAGCAATATCATATCATTTTGCGATGCGATTTGGCCTCGTGGTGCTGATTGCTGTGAACTATTGTTAAGTTTTACTGCTTTGGACTGTATAAGAATGTCAAACGCCGGGAAACATTATTGCAAAACCTCCGAAATCTCAAACTTAAAAAAACAACTATCGGCTGACAAGGCAATCCAACCAACCATGAGTGGTGAATAAATAAATCAAATCAAAGTCCCTATAGAAATCATGTTCGGAGTACATATTGTGTCACTGCCCTATTTGCACATTTCGTTTGGTGACGTACCAGGCCACTGATATTGCCTCGATTGCAGTCATATCTTTGAAGATATACTATGCAATTTATCTAATGTGTGCAATAATTCTTAACAAGACTTTCAATAAATTAGGTTAATCTATATAATATTCACATGAATTACTCTTCTTTAGGTCCCAGGAGAAAACAAAATGTGGGTATAAGATAATTTAAATTAATACTGGTACTGTTGATACACAAGTGTTGGAGGATCCTGTCCCATGTTGCGCTATTTATAAACCAAATCTTTTAAATATTTTGTGTGTGTATATTTGCCTTCTTTTGTGTTTTTTTCTTCTTATTTGTAAGCATAACAACTTACGCATTTTAGATTGTCCAATTATAATCAAGGGATTTAGATCTTCATTACAATGTTCCAGAAATGGTAAATTTTGCTTCAAAGTTTGACTTCATATCACTAGGTTGTACAAACAAATTACATGATCGCAAATACTTTTGAAAATCAACTCAAGAATAATTTCAAAACCCTATTGTATATCGCATTGAAATGATGTTAGGATAACGTACTATGTAATTTTCATGTTTGCACATTTCAATCAGTGACGCACAAGGCTGTTGAAATTGCCTGAAGTCAAATTTCCAAAAGTGATAAGACGGGTATGTTCCATTTAAAGAGAAGGTTGAGTTCCGGGAAGAGGTGAACAATTATTTGTGAGCGTTATCATTGTTATTATACAAGTGTGGAAGAACATCATATAAAACATGTTCCCTGCACAGCATGTCTCTTCAATTGCCTTCATATTCTAAGTATGGCATGTAACATCATAAAAATCGGAACGGATTTTTTATGCCACATGTTCCTGTAGTCCCATATACATCTGTCTGTGTACAGTGCTTGTAACTTTACCAAGACTGGGCCAAATCTCTTATCATTATGATGATTCAAGAACCTTGCAATACACACAAATTCTAATATATGCTAGATGATCAACCTGTTCTGATTGATTCCACACCGTTTCTTTCACAATGCAATCGCATGACCAGAACTCAACTTTATCTTTAACTTGCAGTCATGTTTATTTTTAAATCCTAAATAATTCATGCCATACATATCATCGAGTCACCTTCACCCCTTTGGCCAGCCAAGGGTTACCGAAGATAATTCTTTTTAATGACGAAAATATAAAATTCAAATAAGCAGGTGCACGTAAAATATTTTCGGGCTATGACTCAATGATATACAATGGTCAAAGATAATGTATCCTGCGTCAGAGACAAATATATCTCCTACATCATATTCCAATCTCGGTTGTACCCCCTTTCTTTTTCCTCATATTATCTCTTATTTTCTATTTTGTTGAATAGTACAAAATAAATTGTTCATTTTTGAGGATGAAACTGAAGAAAGAAAGAGTGGGCGTTTAAGGAAGTGAAAAATAAGATATAATATGAGGAAGAAGGGAGGGGTGAAATGGAAAGATAACAACAAAATTCCTTCAAAGTAGTCTTTGAATCAAGAATAGAAAGAGAAAAGAGTTCAGACAACGAGTATTGCTGCTAGCAGCACCTTTACTCATGTTGATGGAGAGAAAAGATATCCACAGGACTGCTGGCCGTAATGATTTGATTTTAAACAGGTAAGTGCAATAAATGGAGCAGAAAATGTAAACGACGTTACATGAGAGCACATTGAAACTCACTATCACGACGCAAAGACCCAGCGGAAAGGATGATTTCTGGGCATTCAAACGATAATGATGTTAAAGGTAAAGACCAGTTATGGTCATGCGATTGCATTGTGAAAGAAACGTTGTGGAATCGATCAGAAAAGGTTGATCATCTAGCATCTAGCATCTGCAAGGTTCTGGAATCATCAAAATGATAAGAAAATTGGCCCATTCTTCGTAAAGTTACAAGCACTATACACAGAAAGATGTATATGGGACTACCCTATATCTCTCACACGACCATGAGAGAAACAAATTTACCAAATATATGAATTAGTAGGCGGTTTCCCGGCAAATTTGTTATCATCATGTATTAGTCAAAACATATTCTTTCACATGATTGGTAATGAGAGCTTTCATTTCATTTTTTGAAATCGGGGCGTTTCCAATACTGGTCTTTACCTTTAAAGATAGCGAAAGAGTGTCAAGTTGCACTATTCCACTATTCCTCTACAATAATTGATTCGTGCATGTTGACGATGACTATGACTTGTGTATGAATTATTAAAAAAAATATCACCTTTTCGTATGACAGACAATGCAGTCAATAATATTTAAATGAACGATCCTGCAAAGCCAAGGTATAAACTGTAGCCTTTGGTGGAAATATTTGTGTAATAAAGCGTTTGTCAAATCAAAAAAGAGAGAGCTAGAAAAAAAAATGGATGGAATTTTCAATCAGATCATTTCTATCAAACTGACAACAGGGGCATGAAAGACCATCGCAAAAACAAAAAAAAATGAAAATCGGGTGGATAGTGAATCTTTACAATTTTGATATATTTGGATGCCCCTGTGAATGTATTATAAGCACGTAAAAAAATAGCCTCTAAAACACTTCTGCTTTCGAGACAAATTGAATATAAAAATTTACCGGTGCTCCTGGTAAATTTTGATAACTTTCAAATAGCGCCTATGGCCAAACAATGGTAGCTGCGACCATGAAAATCTCAGAATATGTAGTTGTGATATATAATTTCCAAACGGGAATAGCTAATCGGTCGATTTTAGTCAAGAAACATTGTTTCATAGCTAAATTAATATCTTGACCTTGAGAGGGAGCTATACAACATAATTTATAATTTCATAACTTTATACTCGATTTCAACCGCGACAACGATCAATGGATATTGTAGGAACGCATATGCTTCCAATATGTTAATTTGAACCAAATTCATGACCCCCATACCAAAAGTTTGTAATACCTTTAAACAAACAAGATTATTTGTTTATCTTTCATCCTTTGATGATACAGGCTATATTGTGTAACAGTTATTAAGATACATACATACATACATACATACAATTGTCTTTTATATAGCGCAACATTTCTGTATCTTATAACATATGGATAAGCGAAAACGAATGAGGGCTTTGTTGCATGCGGTCGGCATTTATATTCACGCGGCCATTTTTTCTTTTCTTCCGGTGGTTAACTTGTAACTACGTCATATCTGAATTGAGCCTTTATTGCTCCTTCGAATTTGAAGTGATGTAATTATTCCGACTTTATTCTTAATCTGAGGGTCAAGGATACTCTGATTGCTGAAGGCTTTATTCTTAATCTGAGGGTCACCATCACGGACGCTTTGATTGCTGAAGGCTTAATTCTTTGAAAAGCGGCACCTGAGGGTGAATAGATAGTCATCAAAATTTGATGAGAATATTCATAATTTGATAGCAATTGAACTTAATGAGATCCCCATTCATAATGAATTTCATCCTGTATTATATTTTGTCAGCTATATGTACGTCTTATCAATGGCCGGAGATAAAAGCTCGGGTAAAAGAGTCGCAGATGAAATGTGAAATACTATCTATATCTGTTTAAAAAGTCATATTGGGGAGGAGGTTGTGAAAGAAATCTGTCCCCCTTTTTCGTTATTTATTATGTATTTTGTAAACGCCCCGTGGGGAGTAGCAAAGGCCAACAAAACTTTCAAATCATATTTCTTTTAAACGTTCGCCTAAGTGTTTCATACTTTCATTTTTTTTATCTCGAAGTCTTAATCATATGCATTCCGAAAATTAGAAACTTATCGATTACAATCGCAGGAGAAAGAAGTTCGTGACAAATTTTCCTTTTTCAAAGTACAATGTCCCTTTTGCAGCCAACATCAAATTCTGTAGAACTTTGCAGGAAGTATGAATATGTCATGTATGTCCTCTCTGTGAAACTTAAACGTTAGCATTGTCCTATTATTCGAATTATGCAGGGAAACCCGTTTACTTGCTAGACTTCATTGTCAGACGCTATTGAGTGACTGACTGGTCTTTTTCTTCTTTGGTAATAACATACATAAAATGAGCTGTAAAGGTTACATGAGCATTTGTCTACATCAATAACCCACTTCTTGTAATGGCCAAAATTAAACTGATTGAATCTTTGCGCAGCATAAAACGTACAACCATTCGGTACAATGGTCTGAAAATCAGACTATTACTTACTGGCTCTATAGCTCTTAAGTCGATTCGACAACTAATAGTCGTTATTTTCCCACTTAAAGACATTTTCAAGCCTTCAAGTTTTAAATTAGCAATATCTTTCAAATGCCGTTGGAATTTAACTTTTTCACTTTTTTGGCCTGCAAATGGGACATAGTACCTATCAAATGGAAAATAATAGATCACTGAGTTCATGCCGTGAATAGCGTTCAGGTACTACGCTTTCGATTTCTATAAATTGCATGATTATCTTTTTAATTCTTTTAAACTTTCATAGCACCCGAAAGTTGGTCTGCAATAAGGTTATTCATTCATTAATGTTATTTTGTTATAATTAAATCAAATTGTAATAAAGAGGTGGGTGGATAGTCCGCGGGGAGTGGGGGAGTGGGGCGGAAATGCTCCCGAGAGTAATTTTGCCAAAAAAGATGATTTCGGATTCTCCCACCGGCCCGAGGGTAGACCATATTTTGGCCGTTTTTAATATTTTACCTTTGAGTGCTATTGCGCGCGCTCATTCCACGAATCGACCGCTCGTGGGTATTGGACTATAATCCTCTACTCCTACATGCACTGTTGCTGCTGCCCCACTGTGTTTTGTTTGTTTATGCCTATGAATGCTCATACTTCCGGGCACTGCATGTGCGCATATCGTTCTTTGTCCCTTTCTTTCTTAATTTATTCCTTTTTTGTTTTTTGTTGAGTAATCAACTAATAATGAATTAAAAAATAAGCTCTGCCTTATTTTCCTATAAAATGTGACTTTATCCATAATGCAATATATTTTGTTTCCGAAGTTCCTTTGAAGACATATCGAAATCTTATATTTTATAATAACAAATAATTTTCATTTTCAATGCCATATTGTAAATATTTTTGGATATTCAGTGTATGCTATAGCATTTCTATATCATTTTTTTTTATTGAGATATGGAAATAAAATTATTTGAATTGAAAAAAAAAAAATGAATTCAGGATGTGTTTGCGTGATTAATTCGCTTTTACATATTCCTAGTGTGTGAGCGGGCGCGCATGTCGCTATTACAAGGGAAGTTTGTCTCAACACCCTGCTATTACAGACGAATTAAGGACAGTCCAGAAACAGGACTAAATTATAGAGGAGATTATATACCTCACTTTAGAAATCCAGCCATCTGATTGGTCGAAATTGCATTCATAAACTTTAACTATTCCTGTAAAATTCCCTGTAAAATTCCAAACCCATGTATAAATACTCTTCTCGGAAATTCCGCCCCCCCCCCCATTCCATGTTTCAAACAGGAAAGAAAAACATTAATGATATTTTGCACCGCATGAATAACATTCCCGTTTGAATTATACAAGTTTTGTAAAGGGTTAGGGTTCTGTGAGTGAAGAGTGCACGCCAACCCCTTCTCTTCTTTGAATGTTTGATATAGGATACAGATCTTGTATTTCAAGCATGTTAATATTTAAGTAGAATTCAGGTATAACATACATTTGAAAAATACAGCAATCCAGATTTCACAGTTATTTACACCGTTTGGTTCACTAAAATAAACATGTTACTTTCATTTGAGTTACGTTTAGCTGTGAGATTTAAAAGATTATTCAATTAGGAGCTTATGGAAGAGCTTATCCCTATACATGTTTCTTTTAAACAAAACAAAAAGGATTATTCGCCGATTTCCGTTCTACTATTATCCATGAGTGCACTATTTTGTCGAGTGTTGTTATATGAAGCATGTGTATTCTTACAGTAATTACAAACATTGCACTGTACTTTGTATTTTATTACATTATAGAGTTTTCGGCCGCAATGCGATTATGAAATCGAAAAGATAATAATGTTATTATAACGTATGAAACACGCTTAAACATTAAGAAGCTTAAAGTTAACATTTCACATTCCCGTACGATATGAATTCAGCGAATGAGAACATTATTTGAGTTTGTTGGGTGAAAACAGTTATAAAAAAGAGGATAACAGCTAAGTTTCCTGTGGTAACCAAGAAATATGAAAGATATACATAAAGTGAGAATAAATGAGATATTTCATGATCAATTTGTCACCTAACAGTGTGCAACTACTTTTAATCGTGTTTTGGAAACTTGATTACTTTTCGGCAAGCCGCTTTCATACGGATATTAAACTAGCCTATAATCTAGGCGGAGTGCCGAGCTTTTTTCTTTGCTGCTAGACTAACCCTAAGCAGAACGTCTGATACGGCGAGACTACGAACCGTGAGTCGCGAAGCGGCTCACCGCCTATAATCACTGGTCTAGCTTTAGTCGTTGTTTTTTTTATTATCGACCATGAATCATGAGGTTTTTTCGTACGAAAAACTGCCACGGATTCATGGTCGATAATAAAAAAAACAACGACTAAAGCTAGACCAGTGATTGTAGGCGGTGCGCGGCTCACGGTTCGTAGTCTCGCCGTATCAGACGTTCTGCTTAGGGTTAGTCTAGCAGCAAAGAAAAAAACTCGGCACTCCGCCTAGATTATAGGCTAATATTAAACAGGTTTAGAACTCGAGTCATGCCGGCAATGAATATTAAAGGTATTTATATGGAAAGTACTACAGTCCACGAGCTATTTTTAATGTCGGAAATGTGGCCCCTGCTATTCCATTTAAAGTCTATCTACACCAGTTTGGCCAGGAGGGATTAGACCTCCATATATGGTCACTGGCAGGTGGTTATCTCATCAAATTTGCTCTCAATTAACAAAAGAAAAAGTGGACCATGGGGGATCAACAGGTACCGCTTAGGCATTGTTGGATATATAGAGGGCGTCAGTAGTTACAAGTAGTGCAGTCCCGAAATACAATATTGATTAATTGATTGATGTAGACAATGATGGATGGTTTGATTGGTTGCAAGAGATATAACATATTCTGCTGCTTCAGGCCTACCAAAAATGTGTCAAATAAAAAATATTGAATCACCCAAGGTAAAATAATATATATTTTAAAGAAATTAGACACCTACTGAAACTTATCCCGAATGTGGCACAGTGAGTACACCACAGTTCGTCAAACTAACGACAAAAAAAAAAAAAAAACTTGACTGAAAACAAAAGATGAAGGTGATCGATGTGATTGATAGATGCACACAATAAACAAAGACAACTATTCACCCCTTTGAATCCCCTTGGGGGCACACTAGCATCCTATCCAGGCCACTGGACAGGACAGGTTACACCCGTAAGCTGCCCTGTTGGCTGGAAGCATCTCATGAATACTAGCCCTCCTGGACTATGTGCTTAATATAAATCCTTGTTCAGTCATTCTGTCCTATTTTTGTGACATTGGATCATTTGACATTCCTGAAGGGTATAGACATTTCGAAGAAATGTTGTCAACTTCTTTCTGATTATTATTCTTCTCCTTCCCTCTCTGCTTCTTTTTTCTTCTTCCTCCTCCTCCTGTTTTTCCTCTCCTCTCCTTTCTTCTTCTTCTTCTTCCTATTATTTTTCTTCTAGTTCTTTTTCTTTCTCTGACTCTACTAATTATTCGCCTCTTTCTTCTTTTCGTCCTCTCATTCTACTTCTACTTTCTCCACTTGTTTTTATAATTCTTTCTCTTCCTTACGTTCTTCTTCTATTTCTTCTTCTTTTTCCCTTCTTTTTCTTCTTCTCCTTCTTCTTGTTATCCTTTTTTCTTTTGTTCTTTTAAAAAGTCAGGATATTGAAGATATTCACCCAAAATATTCTAGATTCAGCTTCTTTGATTTTTATTTAGGAGTTCTAGGACAATTACCCCCTGGAAAATCACCCCCAACTAATTACAAACGGGACAGTTATCCCCCCGGAAATTACCCTCTTGGATACCCCCCCCCCCCCCCCCCCCCATGACAATTATCCACCGAAATATTATCTTGGGAAACTTTTCCTTTGATAAACAGCGGCTAATTTTCAGAGGTAGGGGTAATGGTCCTAGGGAGAAATTAACCGGGGGGTTATTGTCCTTGGGGGGGGGGGGGGGGGGTAGTTTCCGGGGGTGATTTTCCGAGGGTGAATTGTCCTTATACGTTATTTAGAGGCATTAGCTATAAATAAAAGTTCTTCGTTTTTAGCAAATTCTATACCATTATTTGATTTTGTTTCAGT
Organism: Strongylocentrotus droebachiensis; assembly: GCA_035222895.1. Lineage (NCBI taxonomy): Eukaryota > Metazoa > Echinodermata > Echinoidea > Camarodonta > Strongylocentrotidae > Strongylocentrotus > Strongylocentrotus droebachiensis. Next base: position 48,214 of record JAVYIG010008924.1, on the reverse strand, counting down.
TTTCCACTAATTTCTGAAAGTTAAAAAATTAAGTAGGCCTACCTTTAAATATCATACATATATTATTATTGCATAAATAAACAATAATTTATGGAATAGTAGCAGCATAGTATCATAATCGAATGAGGGAATTCAATTCATTGATTAACATTGCAACAGTGATGGAAAGAGTACTACCTACCTACTTAACTTCTTTAAATCTTTGAAAAACCTATATTCTCAGAAATAAAAGAGAACATATAGCATTACATTTAAGTGTAGTTATGTTTTAAAATATAACATGGAACATCCAAGGCAATTGAACCTCTGCAAATAACTGATCTAGGTCGTTCATTTGTTATAAATGCATTTTTTATATAAACATGTACGTGTTTACCTGTATTTTCCAGTTAATCATGTCTTGTGGCATGATATTGGATTTCCGTAAATTGACCTCCTTTGGCATATTTTCCATTCTTATATTTATCCAACTTTTTTCCTTTCTTGTTTTCTTTACGGTCGTTGACTCTACTTTTTAAAGAAAGATAAAACAATAGTTAAACCATGTCAATTATCATTAACTGAAACGTTCATATATATATATATATATATATATATATTTATATAATTATGTTTTAAATATTTGTATAGAGAGAGAGGGGGGGGGGGGAAGCTTTTCCATAATAAAAGGTTATCGCTTGTAAAAAGCAACTAGACATGAAAGATGTGGATTTTAGATCAAATATTCTCTCTCTCTCTCTCTCTCTCTCTCTCTCTTTCTCTCTCTCTTTAACTCTGCTGTATCATTCTCTTCCTGTGTGCGTATGTGTGTGTATGTATGTCTCTCTCTCTTTATCTCTGTATGTATCATGCTCTTCCTGTGTGCGTGGGTGTGTGTGTGTGTGTGTGTGTGTATGTCTCTCTCTCTCTCTCTATTTCTCTCTCTCTCTTTAACTCTGTCTGTATCATTCTCTTCCTGTGTGCGTGGGTGTGTGTGTTTATGTCTCTCTCTTTCTCTGTCAATTTGTCTCTGTGTGTACCATTCTCTTCCTGTGTACGTGTATGTGTGTGTGTGTGTGAGTGTCTCTCTCTCTCTTTCTCTCTCTCTCCGTCTTTCCCTTTTTTTTTTTAAATATCTCCTCCTTTCTCCTTATTCTCTTTCTCCTGCCTCTTTCCGGTGAAATGATCTCGTTTTCTTTAATAAAGTGGATGAAAGGATTTTATGGAATGGTAGATTGGTTACCATCATAAAACCAGGTCAGAGCGCTGTGAAATTGTCAAAAATAATTTGGATCCTCTAAAAGCACAATTATTACAGAAAGTTGCATTACGGTAATGGTTGTCTGAATTCCCATTGGTCATAACACTGTTAATGCATGGACCAGGGGTTCATGGTTTCCTCGAGATACGGGTTATCTTACAATAAGCATTAGGAATCAGAGTCAGACACGGGTCTAGAAGAATATATTATATATATACGTGTTGGGATATGTTATGGGGTAAACAAAAAACTCGTCCCCTCGTCCCCTCGAACCGCTGCTGATTAGGGTATGTTGTTCAGAATCAAGGAAAGTGAATGGATATTTAATGACCTGATTTTCAAAGGAGCCCAGGCGGTATAATTATGTTTTCACTGATGGGGCACATTATTAAGTGAGCTTGATATTAAGATAGCAGACGGCAGAATAATGTTTTCGTAATGTCAGTTTGTTAGAAGAAATAAACATCACAGATTGTAAGGGGGGAGTGAGTGAGAAAGAGAGAGAGAAAGAGAAGAGAGAGAGAGAGAGAGAGAGAGGGGGGAGCAATATTCCAAGACATACAGAGAGATTGAGAGACAAAAATAGTGAGACATAGACAGACAAACAACTTCATATATACAAACAGAGAGAGAGAGAGAGAGAAAGAGAGAGAGAGAGAGAAACAGAGAGAGAGAGAGAGAGAGAGAGAAGAGAGAGAGAGAGAGAGAGAAAGAAAGATGAGTTGGAATGCTAAAAAAAAAATATCGATATGAAAATTATCATTACGTTCATGCTAGCTTTTTAAATGTGTCAAAGATATACAATGTCCCTTTTGCAGCCAACATAAAATTCTGTACAACTTTGCAGGAATTATGAATATGTCATGTATGTTCTATCTGTACAATTTAAACGTTAGCAGTGTCCTAATATTCAAATTATCCAAGGAAACCCATTTACTTGCTAGACTTCACTGTCAGACACTATTGAGTGACTAACTGGCCGTTTTTCTTCTTTGGTATAACATGCATAAAATGAGCTGCAAAGGGTACATGAGCATTTGCTACATTAATAAACCACTTTTTGTATTGGCCAAAATTCAACTGATTGAATCGTTGCGCAGCATAAAAAGTATGATCATTCGGTACAATGGTCTGAAAATCAGACTATCACTTACTGACTCTATAGCTCCTAAGTCGATTTGACAACTATAATAGTCGTTATTTTCCCACTTTATTAAAGACAATTTCAAGCCCCCTTTTTGTGGGGAAGTTCTAAATTAGTATTATCTTTCAAATGTCGTTGGAATTCAACCTTTTTCATTTTTTGGCCTGCAAATGGGAAATAGTACCTTTAACATGTTTTCTCTATATCTGACATGTCGATAATGTTAGCCGTTTTGATGAGCGAAACTTTGGAAGCTGTATTTCACCGAGACAACCATTCGTGCTTACTGCATCGCCCCGATTTCCATCGGCGTAAATCGTAAGATACATTGAATCTGTCTAACATGTTTCTGAGCGCACTGCACAAGGTCTCTTAAATTATTTTACTGTATTGTGCGTAGTACAGTGCGAATTAAAAAAATTGTCCCCAAATTTAGTAGCTCCTAATTAAAAATTCATAACCAATATGACTTGGAAATCTATTTGATGATGAGCAGTAACTTGTTTCCTGCCCAATGATACCCTATTCTTACTATTTCTGCCACGGGGTGACTGACCACCAGCGTCTTTAAAAAAAAGTGTTCTTAAAATCGCCTAGTACCAATTTAGGGCTAATTGAACGAATCGCCTTTTACCAATTTTGGGCTAATGGAACGAATGCGGGTCAGGTCATATGCATGTGCTTCTTTTGTCTTGAATGCATTTACAAAATAAATTATGCTTCGTACTTCAGTGCATCATTGTTTAAAATAATGCAATTCAGCTAGGCGTTCACAGGACCTTGTTTCAATCCATAGGATAATGTTTAATTATTTTGAACAGCCTGCTAACTTCTTGTCTCGCGGAAGAGCATAATGTGCTAATCTCGAATAGCGAGCAAGAAATCAAAGGTTACCTCAACCCTAATGCTATCTATTTTGTATCACTCAATGAGAAGGGTTAGCTTAAACAAAGGATGCGAATGGTATGGTATGGTATGGTATAAATTATTTTATTTATTCACGGTTAAAAACAAAAAATACAATTGTGCCCGCATTCAGCAAAAGCTGTTTTTCAGCGAGGCCGTGATTACATATAATTAGAACAGAATATAAAACAATGAAAATACAATTTACAAACAAATATACAAGTTATAATAAGTGAACATATTAACAGAAATTTAAGTACAAAATAGAATCATAGTGACAAAGTGAGGGGGGGGGGAATTATCTACGAGATGAAAGAAGTGAGCAAATATCTTGAATTTTACTAATCTCAATGTTGTAAGATTTAAAAACATTTATAATTCTGATATCGTTGGGTAGGGTATTAAAAAGCTTTGATGCATGGTATAGCGGACTATGTTGAAGAAAATTTGTGTGAGGTCTTGGAAGGGGAATTTGTGAACTTGCACAACGGAACATATAGCCTACATTAGTATTAAATTGGATCAATGACGATAAAACAGGTGGACCAAGATTATGTAACAACTTAAATATAGTAACTAAAGCCTGTTTGACCCAGTATTCTTTTAGCATGTCAATTTCAAGGGTTTTATAAAGAATTTCAGTGTGATGTCAAGATTGTAATCATAACGAAGAGAATGTCATAAATTGTGTTTGCAATAAGCATTTCCTTGAGTATGAGTTGATATGAACATCTTTCCTTTTCAACAGCACAATTATGAAATGGTTTCATTAGAAAGGATAATAGTTACCTTTACCGTGAAATATGATTCAGATCACGTATGTAAAGACATTTTTAAATAGAAGCTACCAAAGTTGGGTAGACTTAAAAAAAAAACCTTTTCAAAATAATTGTCAGTGTTATAGTTTGTTTGCTTCAGGTGTGTTTATATCATAAGATTGGAGGTGAGTTTTCCCCCTGTCGCATACAATCCCTCTTTAGACCAATCCTAAAGGATACAAAAGCCACCATACCTTTCGCACACGCACACAAACACACATGCACCCACCCACACCCGCCAACACGCGCAAACACTCGCATACTCTCTGTACCTGTGTCACATTTACTTCCATAAGAGCATGACTTACTCGTATAAACACTTTGATTTCATGAAAATAATCTTATTTTAAATGATATTAACACCTTTAAAAAAATTGTCACAATCATGAAACAATTGTTTTTTTTATAAAGGAGCTACATAAAGAAAATTCACTAACAACTGATAATTAGAACAAATTACATATGGATGGAAAGATTTTCTCTTGAAAAACACGAATAATTTGCTGAGAAATCATATGGATATCATGGAAAGGCGTAAAATGCAATTTTTCAAGACCCTTCTTAGACCCCCAAGCGCCCCCGAACGTAAGCCAAACACACGAGCGTAGCGAGCTCTGAATAGTGACGTCACACAGTGGACGAACAGCTCAGTGTCGTGTAGCAGTATGCAGCTAGCCAGCCGTTTCCCGTATGTGACGTCACAAATATTGACGCTCTACAAAGGACCGCTGAAGGCAGAAAATCTGGATCTCAAAACTAACATTTTTGAGAGTTGATTACTGCGGGCCCAAAACATACTTTGAAGAGGGAAGTTGTTGTATTTGATCAGTAAGGCTTCCCCTTCGCAATGGTATGAATTTTGCATCAATTCAAAACAATTTTGCTTCTTAGTGGGATTCCTTTAAATGTAGGTACTTATTATTTTAGTAACCACAGAACAAATAGAACATACATCCTTCCGGATTAATTCGCAGAAAAAAAATGTCGCCTGAACATTTTCTTCTGCGGTTGCCTACAAAAGCACATAGTGAGAAGATACAGTATAGGTAGCTCTAAGCACACTCAGAAAAGTTGATTAATTTTTAGTTTGAATTTGTACCTTGGGGAAAAATTATGTGACTTCGGTGTGTTTATTTTACTACGTAGAGGGGTTTTGTTCTACCTGTTATTATTGTGTTTTTTTAATGTTTTTTTTAGTTGAAATATTTGTTAAGAGATAGGTAGAGGGGAAAGGGAACATGATGCAATTCATTTCAATTTATTTTTCAGGGACGTTTGCGTGAAAAGACCTTCATGCAATCATTATACATTTATACATCAATACATGTTTTTTAATCGTTTATTTAGAAGAAGAGGCTGTGCAAATATATCATCTTCCGACCGAAATCGTGGGGTCTGATATCAGAGGGAGAGCATTAGACCTGTGTAATCGTTTCAAGATGGAGGCGCAAGTATTTATTGAGGTTTGAATTACCAGTGTTTGTTCACAAGGTCCCCGGTTCGAGTCCCGCCGCCGCACTAATGTCCTTTGGCAACACATTGATCTACATTTGCCACACTCCACCCAGGTGAAGTAAATGGGTACCTGGTAGGAATTTATATTCCTTGAAACGCAGCGCGCGTAACAGCTGCACTGCTAAAGCCAGTGTAATTATGCTGCATTATTGTAGAACGCTTATAGACTTCTGATAAAGTCAGTGTTAGGCGCTATATAAGCAAGGATAATTATTGTTTTGTACACTCAACAATCAATGTGACAAATCAATGTTTGATAGCCTGATATGTGTCATGTGTGTGCTGTTTGTATATGGAACGTATGTATACAAATGGTTATCGTCTGCACATAGGAAATCTTCCCTTACTTAGACTCTTCCCGTCATATCAAACGCCAATGTTATTTTAATAAATGTTTTCGTTGACAAAATAGTGTCTGCAGATTTAGACAATTACTGTGGCTGCATAGCAAGAAGTAATTGTTTCCCCTTAATTTTCGTTACGTCTCCTAGAAAATGCTGGAAGCCTTTTTGTCAAAGTTGGAGCGGTAGAGATAACAAAAACAAAAAACACTAGATGCTTTGGACTATTTCCATTGTAAGAGGCAATACTATTTTGATACGTTTCTTTCGTCAATTAGAAAATCATATATGATTGATTATATATATATATATCTTTTGTAATTGTGTATACTTATGTATTATTCCATCAACTAATGAGAAGAGCCTTCGACATAAACTCAATTTCTTTGCTAAACAACTGACATTAGTTGGAGATTTTTTTTGTGTGTTATTGCTTTTATTACTGTAGCTTGTTTTCTTGTATTCTTCGTTATTTTTATACTCATTCATTTTCCTGGAAATGAAACAAAAATGTCATAGGAATATTTTAAAAACTATTTCTAACAATATTGATCAAGTTATATCTTTTTAATTATTGTTGCATGGCTAAACATCAATGCTTTATTTCTCAATTTTCTTTTCGCTAGACCGAAAATTTTGGGTAATTTGTTTTAATCAAAAGTGGATAGATCAAGAAGTAAAATAATAATCCTTGTTGGTGAAAGAATAACAGTAATAACAAAGACCAATGAAATATTGTACAACTAATAACAATCACACAATATCTCCTATGATGTCATTACGATCAATGTGCATCAATAAAGGCTGTAGTTGTAATATCGTTTGATGGAAGAAATACAAATAATATTTGACCTGAGTACGGACAACGATTCATATAACGCATGGTAACGTCTGGCATTATCAAATATTTAAATAGGATCATTTACTTGAAAACCGATTTCATTAAAATAATATTTATGTCAGATTTGTTTATGTTAAAGGGATAGTAGAGTTCAGTCTGTTTTCAGACCAATGCGATCATACCGATTCAGCTCCACTTTCAAAGAAATACGATGACGGTAAGTTAATTAATTAATTAAGATTAACAATATATATAACCAACACGAATAAGCCAACAAAAAAGCCAACATCGGTATTGGCTTTAATACAACGTAAAAGGAGCTATTTCGTTTTTTCAACGGCTTTCTAAAACTATCGAATATTTATGGTGGTACACAAATATTATAAATCGTTATATTTATAGATATTTCAGCCGTCTCTGAACCGATTTAGATCAAACAAAGATGATTTTGTCATTTAAATTGTATGTTCTTTCAAATTTGACACTCAGTTTGTCATTATCTCACACACAAAATATTTTGTGTAGCCCCCTCTGCAACAGAACTCAACTATCCCTTTAAGTCGGACTGTACATAGCAGGCGCCAATTAAAGTCCGTAAATTGTTAGGAGTGGCTGTATAAATCTAATGAACTTTTTCGAAGGATCATATTTCTACTCAATTTCAATTAATGAAGTGTGGTGTGCATATTTACATATATTCGGAGTGTTGCAATTCTTTTCTCATTCTTCATATGAAATTTCTTAGAGTACACGCCACATTGAATCTTCATTTGTACGTATTAATCAAATACTCGCCGAAATGTCATTTTCAAAAGCTTTGGTATTAATTTTTGATAATCTATCCGATTTTCAAAATATTTGTATGTAAAGTATACTTTTATTGTGTAGTGTATATTACTTTTCTACCATGATAGCATTTGTTTGTACATGTACTTTCGTTATGTTGTTCAATCTGTATGTCTTAGTGTTCAGTTTGTTGTTACGTTTGAATTGAATCGAATTGGGAAGAAAGGCCTTTGAATGCGGAAAAGAATGTTCAAATTCATGTATTTACTGGATACATGTTCTTCGTTCTATATCTGTGTCATTACTTTTATCTCCTTTTTCTTATCTTTCATTTCCTCGACCTCCATTACTGAATTGCTAAAAGATTATTTGCCTGTAAAATATAATGGAATATGATCAGCATCCTATTTCATCCTAAAACCAAAAAGGTATCATAGGAAATTCTTGAATTCTTTATTCCGGATTAAAAGACACTCTCACCAGTTTCCCAGTGGAATATGGCTTTACTTATGATCTTCTTTATCTCTCACACCTTACTTTCTTTAGAAGAGGAGCGATTTCATGTTAACGCATGACCTCAAAATGCAATCCGTTTGTACTTTCGAGGTAAGTAAAGTCATCGAAACGTAGATCGGCTAGACACCGCAATACTGCTTTTGTATTTTCCTCATGTATTGAAAATATGTTTCAAAATACTTAGGAAGGGACCAATTTGGGTGCAGTTGAAGATAACTATAGTGGTCTCGAAATTTATTTTAATATGTAATGATTACAATCACTGTCCCTTTTACGTTATGGAAGTTTGTCTATTATATAAACGAACAACAATTTCTTATGAAATAAAAATGCTCCCATCTCCCGTGAACTTTGGTTAGTTGCTTTACTAAAGGTATAGTGATACTGATGTAAATCCATTTAAAAAAAAAAGTATTTTGAATTACCGTAAACCAAATTACCCCTTCCACATAGTTGTATTTAATCAGTATAAATATCATGATATGAATAAAAACATACCTTAATTAAGCAATAAAAACATGATAGTTCTAACAAAACGATGACCATTCTAGCACGTAAATTGATGATTGTAGCACTCCAGGGGCCTAGAAGGGTACTTAGAGAAATCATTATTCTCACAACGATATACGAAATATATTACCATGCTGACGCACTGTACATATAGCGTCTTTTTGCTTGTCTCTGTCCGTCCCATGAAATGTTGCAAAAATAGCATCTTTAATTCGGTTACGTGCAGACCGCAGAAGTAATTAATCTCAGAATGGATTGGCTGTTAATCAAGATGCAATCTTAGTGTCGCCAATGGGTCCTTGTAGGGATTCTTTGATGGGGAGAAGGGGGAGGGGAAGGGAGAGAAAGAAGGGAGATCGATCCGTGTATGTTTCTCTGTTTCTGTGTCTGATTAACAATATCGGATGCATTGTATTTATCATCATAAACGTTCAGATTTATTCCTTCCTACACCGGGTTAGGGATTCTTTGATTGGGAGAGAGGGGGAAGGAAGAAGAGATAGAGAGAGAGAGAGAGAGAGAGAGAGAGAGAGATAGAGGATGGGAGAAAGTGGGAATGGGGAGAAGGGGGAGGGAGACATAAAGCAAAGACAGATAGACAAGAGAGAGAGCGAGAGAGCGAGAAAGAAAGTGAGAGAGAGAGGAAGAGAGACAAAGAGAGAGGGAAAGAGAGAGAGAGAAAGAGAGAGAGAGAAGGGAAGAGACTGATACACAGGATGGATAGAGAAACTTTGCTTTGTGAGAGAGGGAACAAAAAAGGTATAAGGAGGGAAAAGGTTGCATGCCATATGGAAACATGAATGTTTGATGAGAAGTTTAAGGGGTGGGAAATGAGACTGAAAGAGATAAACAAATCTAGAAATTATTATTTTAGAAGTAAATAAAGAGAAAAGGGTTAGAAAGAGAAGGGAAGAGAGGGAGGGAGTGCGCAAGAGAGTAGAGGTTGGGGGAGAAACGTTGAGTTAGAAAGAAGGGTAAAAAGAGCGAGATAGACAGAGGGGAGGAGGAATTAGGAGCAAACATTTGTATTGTAAAGACAATGTTGATGTTCTTGCTGTTAATGTTTCATTTTGCCTGAAGAGAAAATTAATCTAAAGAAAAGAAACACTAAAACAAATGTAATGACCTACTCCTATGTTCAACCTATCAGCATTTTCGGATTATTTTTCATTAATAATTAATTGATTATTAAACCATCAGAGACTTAACTGTATCAGATGCATTGTATCTATCATCATACACTTCAGATGTATTCCTTTCTCCATCGGGTTTCTATAATGGTCTTCATGACAAGTGAATTTGTTTTGCGTGTAGGCGACATTTTAAGAGATTATTTCGTTTTCAATTCACATTGCAAATTTTAAATTCCAAATTTATAATTAGAAAGAGCGTCAGACCACTTTTGCCCCCAAAACAAGTTATCATAAAATTTAAATTTACCGACATGAATAGAAAGAAATGGCAGTAATACTTTCAAAATTTGCCGACGAAAATATCAAATACCTTTTCAACAAACGATTCGCCAATGTTTTCGATTTGACGACAACGCGCTAAGAACCCTCACATTCGCTGACAATTTAGAAGTGGATGTTACGCCCCCTGCGCTAGTAAGTGTTCTCCCGGCTTGATTTCGTGTCAGTCGTCGACTTCTATTTGAAAGGAGCTTCATAGGGTTAAAGTGAGTGGTTGAAGATGCTAGGCAGGAGTCTGTTCAAAGTAGCTTATTCGGAATTAAAGTCACCGTCCCATCGCAGATACTGTTCCTTCCAGCTTTTTCAAAGAGGGTTTCAAGTTGCATCGCACAGAGATGAGAGAATGTTTCACTTGACAGCATCAAGAGCTCGAGAAGAGGATGGCCAATGACCCTTCAAGGCAATTGAAATGCCACCTGAAATACATGCATCCATGCAGAAAACAAATGGAAAATTGCTTAAAGGTGCGAATGAATACAGTCGTTATTATAATATGATCACACGAAGCAATATCTTAAAGCCAAGTGCAATTTGTAAAGGTGTCGTGGTCTAATGGATCCGTCGCTGGACTATGAATCACATGGTTAGCAGTTCGAATTCCCCCACGGCATTAGTTTAGCAAGGCATTAATCTACGTTTGCTTGGGAAGGTTAAAGTGACTCGGTAACATTGTTGAAAGCTAATGAAAAAATTGCATACTTTTGAATAAAATGTTACTTATTATATTCCTTCTACTCTACTAGTACTAACCCTCTAACGTGCACAAAAAATAATAAAATTATCATACCACAAAGATAATTGTTCATCTAGCATTGAAGTCACTACCTTCTCTCATCCGAACAATGTTACCATGTCCTTTAAGTTTCTCTTTTATACAGCTTTCCAGAGTGTTTGCGAGCACGTTTTCACTGCTTAAATGCAATTTAATTCAGGGGTCATAATAGGGCATGGGTTCGTCAAAATTTTGGGGACATAAGTAACGGTGTCATATCAGTGTGATAGTCGAGTGGTTAAGCACTTGACTTGAAATTGAAAGTTCGTGGGTTCGATCCTCGACACGGCACTGCAGTCTTTAATGCTTACGTTTGCCACTCCATACCCCGGAGAAAAGGAGGGCCTGGTAGGATAATAAAAGCCTTTGTGTTATTAATAGCCATATGCCCTCACGCTGACAATATATGGCAGGAATATCCCCCAGTGAGTGGAGATGGTGCACATTGTAGGTGAATGAATCCGATGACCGCTAATGCCTGGATTACATTTGCACCGAGCGCCGTACGATAAATTAGTCTACGATTTTTCGTAGAGATCGTAGGAGGCTACGGGCTACGATGTTTGTGTTTACATTATCTACGAGCATCGTGCCATTTATTGTATTGGCCCTCGGGGGCAGGCCAGGGCAAATCTGTAGAGGCTGCTCGGAGATTGTACGGAAATCGTGCAATTTGAATGCAGTAGCCGTGCAGTCTCCGCAGCCTCCGCACGGAAATCGTACAGAGCCCGTGCAGCTTCCGTGCAAAGATGACTGCTCAATATCACGGATACTGCACGGGCAGCGAGCAGCAACCTTGCGATAGCTGTGCAATGGCCGTGCGAATGCCCCACGAGTCTACAATCTCTGTACGATTTTTTTTTTGCCCCCATGTTCACCGAAAAATCGTACGTTTGCAGCACAATCAGTGCGAGGCCTCCGGGCTATGCCCGTGCGGGGATTGTGCAATGCCACCTACGACATGTATACGGGCTACGGGCTTACGATTTTTTCAAATTTGTTTAACTTCTCGCGAAACAAAATCGTAAAGGCTGCGGAGTCCATGAATCCGTACGAAAATCTCACGGCCGCCTCCTGCCTACGCACAGAGGCCGCACGGAAAAGAGGATACAGGCAGGATACGGGCTCCGTAGATTAATCGCAGGCCAAATGTAATCCAGGCATTAAGCGCTAAGAGACGGCTAGTCGTTTTAAGCGCTATATAAACCCAGGTAATTATTATTTGTTCGTATTATTATTATTATTATTATTATTACTATAATATTCATATTTATTATCATGACAAGCAATAACTTTGCAGACAGTCGATTTGGAGAAAAAAAATCTAAAACGAAGGTATATTTTGAAGACGATCACACGACATTTCTTACGTTTGTCCGACAGGAATATAAAAAATACAGCAAAACTTTTGTTATACCACCCAATTTCAACAAGATGACAACGATTGGGTTTGTTCATTTTCTAGCCAATGTTTTAGGCATTCATTTGAAAGTTCAACCAAGGTGGATGATTTGGAAGGGTACAGGAAATACGCTTCAGTTTCAATATAGCACTTGTCACTGATGATGGGTGGAGTGAGCTAGGACAAAGTCCTCAGCCGTGGGGCCCTCATGCTTCGGTCACACCGCCAATCAACTTCTAATTGATTCCAAACCGATCGATGCTTATCTATCCAGTGGAATGTTACTTTCTGTTCGATCTGTTCTCGGTCTGATTTGATCTTGAGATGTGACTGGGGTATCGCAGATTAGGGATCTTGCGAGAATCGTCTGGGGGCAGTTTGGCATCCCGCTCAGCGATTGAACTTGAAAGCTAGGTTTTATGTAAATATTTGAAATCGTACCCGTGCTGGTACATTGCCTCTGGGAAGCCCCGGACACAACAAAGACAAGAAATTATTCAAGAGAATCAAGAAAGAATTGAAAGGAAAGAAATAGTAAAGGATATTCATGGACTGACGCTACGAGATTGCCCTTAGTCTGAAGTAACATCCGCAACAGATCTGACATTTCATGTGAGCACAAAGGCACGACAGATTTAAACGGGATTTTAGCTTTCTGTTTCTTAAGGTAGGACCATAGGCCAATTGCGGTTGGCTAGATCATTCCATTTGATCCGCCAAAATATATCATAAAACTTTTGTTTACCTGCCCGAAAACAAAAAGTTATTGAATGCCACGCAATGCAACAAAAGTGAATATCAGCTTGAACATAAAAGTAAGATTGTGCTCGCTGGAAATATACATATACAGTGCGTTCAAGAAAAAACCGAAATCGACAATTTAATCGATGTTTTATCATAACTTAATCACCATTATGATTTATAAATGACACATATTTGTGAAGCTTAGGTCCTCCTCTTTTATTTGATCAACTTATGTGATGCATATTTCACGCATGAGTGATTTTAAAATATTTGAAAAAAGGGTACCAAAAAGTAATTTGGTGAACAGTATTTGAATTTCAAAGAGAAAAATCCCATTTCTAGAAAGTTCATTTTTCCCTTTCATATGACACCTCAATCAGGAAAATGTGAGCCAGGAATAACAAACTTCTGTTTGTTTAAAGTAATGCTTGCATTTCCATAACTTTATTAAACGAATCCGTTCCCCTGGCTGCCTGCCTTAACAACAAAGAAGACGAAATACTTCATGCATGGCTGATCGTCAACGAAACGGATTTAAGTCTTTTGTCAACTCTGTTTGTTGCTGAACACGAATTCGTATAATAAAATTATGGAAATGCAAGCATTACTTCAAACAAACAGAAGTTTGTTATTCCTAGCTCATTTTCCTGAGTGAGGCGTCCAATATGAAAGGGCAGAAAATGAACTTTCGAGAAATATAATTTTTTTCTTTGAAATTCAGATACCGCCCTAAAAAAAGACTTTTTAGTTCCCTTTTTTTCAAACTCTTTTTAATCACTCATGCTAAAAATATGCATTATACGAGCTGCATCAAATAAAAGAAGAGGAGATACGCTTTACAAATATGTGGCATTTTTAATTATAATTTTGATTAAGTAATAATAAAACATCAATAATTTTCGGTTTCGTTTAATCTGAGACGCACTGTATATATGTATTATAATACTATCGCATCGGCAACTCTTCTTAGGTGACTTTACATAATGTGATACAGAAGTAGAGTAAATAAATGTTCATCATTTTGTGTTGCTTTTCCCCTCCTCCACCTGCAGGCGCGTACGCAGGGGGGGGGGGGGGGTGGGTTTGGGGGTTGAACCCCCCCCTTTGGTAATTATTTTGTTTTGTTTGTTTTGTTTATACAAAAATTTAAAAAAATCAAACAAATTATACCAATAGCTGACCTAAAAAAGTTGACCTTACCCCCCCCCTCCCCCCCCCCAACGGAGCAAAATGTTAACCCCCCCCCCCTTGAAAAAATCCTGCGTACGCGCCTGTCTACCTGTATCTTCTCCTCCTTTGCTTTATCTTCTTGTTCCAGTTTAAAGTAGTGATGAGTGTGTGTAGGATTTGCTTTAAAGAGGAGTGGGTGCTATGGTATACTGGTTCATTCACTTGACGCTCAATTCCCCACCCCAGCGGACATTTCGAAAGCGCCACATTGTAACAGATAAAAGGATGAGAATTGGTCCCCTGGAAGCGTTGTCCCTGATCCTCGCTCCGCTCACCGCCCCTGCAGACGAATGTATCATTTTAATAAAGTACTTTAAAGATACTATGTCCCCTTTGCAGCCAACATCAAATTCTGTAGAACTTTGCAGGAGTGATGTCATGTATGTCCTATCAAATTCTGTAGAACTTTGCAGGAGTTATGTCATGTATGTCCTATCTGTGAAACTTAAAGATTAGCAGTGTCCTAGTATTCAAATTATGCAAGGAAACTCGTTTTACCTTCTAGACTTTGCTGTCATACACTATTGAGTGACTGACTGACATCTTGTTGATATTGGTATTAAACAACACACATAAAATGGGCTGTAACAGATATATGAGCATTTGTCTACATCAATAACCCGCTACTTATAATGATTAAAATTAAACTGATTGAATCTTTGTGCAGAACAAAACGTATGACCTTTTCAGTTAAAGGGTCTGAAATTAGACTATTACTTAGGTGATTGCAATCACTTAAGTCGATTCCACCACTAATGGTCGTTATTTTCCAACTAAAAGTCATTTGCAAGCCCTTTCGTCTTTAGGGAAGTTCTAAATTAGCATTGTCCTTCGAATGCCGTGGGAATTTAACCTTTTCATTTTTTGTTGGCCTGCACATGGGACATAGTACCTTTAACTGAAGAGGAAAGTGAGGAACACAGAGCTTTATCTATTTTGGAAGACGAAGGATGAGTAGGAGTTGGCCAAGCATGCGATAGGGAGATCACTTTGAGGAATTGATTCCTAGAAGTAGGTCAGGAGAGATATCAAAAACAAGATTCACACCAAGAACAAGGTCCTAACTGGCTTAGCCTAGATCGTATACGGTATAATTATGATGAAGGAATAAGAACATATGTGGGAAATAAGAACAAGAAGAAGGAAGGGAAGATTACAAAAAGTCGGGGAAGAAACAGTTGGAGCAAGGGAAAAGAAGAATAAAATAATGAAAATTTTTGTAAATGGGATGAAGGAGGGTATTAAAAAGGCAAGATATGTGAAGGAGAAGGTGATGAAGAAAAAATAAAAAGATGTTAAAGCAAAAGAAGAAGAAGAAAGAGATTAACACGAAGTCACTGAGGAAGAAGAATAACAATAAGAAGAACAACACATAATACAAGGCGGAGGAGGAGGAGGAAGAGAAGGAGGAGAATAAGATAAGAATAAGAGAATAAGAATAAAAAAGACGTACATGCTATTGTTTGCTCCATCGTTTGGGTTCCTTAAAAAAGGTTAGGGTAGGGGGGGGGGGGGGGGCTAAAGTCAAATCAATGTTATTAACTTAAATGCTAAATAGAATCACCATCAACATATCATGCCTGTTTCTCGTGAACAAGGAACAAGCTGATTTGTGCAATCATATATTATTGCCGACTCTGATGTGCATTGTGGTATTTCAGACTTCCCTAAAGTAATTTTTGTCTTGTACGTGTCCACAAATATGCAAGGAGATGCTTTTAAGCATTATTTTCGTATGACATTTGAGTTACCATCAATGTATTAAGGCCTTTTTTGTAATCGTGCTGGCGCATAAGGATCATTCAGTTGTTATGCAATCATACTACTGCCGACTCTGATTGATAAAATGTTATATGTGCATTGTGTTTTTTTTTCCAGACTTGAATCTAGATTTTATGCAAAACGAGCGCCGCTCGTCGCCTGTCTTTGCCTTGACAGCCATACATCATACTATTCCGGCGCTGATTCAAAGACAGAAAAAACGGAAGTAATTACGGTGCTCCACTCCACTTTTGATTTTTCAGTGAACTAAAAATCTAGTCTTCCATTGATGCAAATGCATTGAGATTGATCGTACAGTAAATAAAGAAATGGATTTTGAGGCCGTAACAGGAGAAAGGAACGTCGATTTAAATTATTGCAAGATAGATGATCATGGATTCGAGGCAGAGGGAAGTTAATATATGTCGGGAGGGGAAAGAGAGACGTCTAAATGTAAAGAGAAAATAAACAAAGGAGATTGGGAGGTAGAGTAAGTGCGCGAGAAAGAGAGAGAGAGAGAGAGAGAGAAGGGAGAGGGGACGAGAGAGAGAGAGAGAAGGGGAGAGAGGAAGAGATAGTTAGAGAGAAAGTGAGAGAGAGATAGAGAGGGAGAGAGAGAGAGATAGAGAGAGAGGGGGGGAGATGTGGAAACAAAACAGAGAGAGAGAAAAAGAGGAGAGAGAGAGAGAACGAGTTAGAGATGGAGGGAGAGAGAGAAAAAGAGATAGAAGAGGGGAGCTAGAAAAAGAGAGAGAGAAGAGGTGGGAGAGAGAGAGAGAGAGAGAGAAGAGGGAAAAGAGAGAAAGAGTAGAAAGGGGCGGGGGGTAATAAGAGTAATGATTTTCGATCTGGCTCTCAAGTATTCAATCATCCCCGGAGAACCCTCTTTCGTGTATACAGGCAGTATAAAGCGTTTTCAAGTTAAATTATATGTATATTACAGTTACATGCATTTTGACTATAAACTTCACTTTGAAGAGAGAATAAAAAAAGTCCTCCTTCAAAATTGTGATTATTAAGAAAATTATTTCGTCATCTAGAATATTATTATCATATAAGTTGACCAGACAATTCTCAAAACAAAATTGATCCTATGAAGATGATGCATGGCAACACCAAGAAAAAAAAGCGATAACAACAGTCTTTATGATAATAATATCAATGAAATGACGATAATAATGATTAAAAAAAAACAATCCTAATACTACTTATATTACTACTAATGATAATTATAATAAAATTAATGATGAAAACAATCCGAAAGTGCGAATAACTTCGAGTAGAAAACAACTGCTTGACGACCAAAATACACATTACCTCAACGTTATGCGCTAACCTAGTTTCAAACGGAGATAAACCTTCTGACTTCAGAATATCTGTGATATGTCATACCCATGCATAGTCGACAGGTGTGTTCTAAATTCATCATATCACTGAGCGGAAAACACATCCCTTTTATTTTGTATTAACATATCATATCATGAGTTCCGATGTGCGTAATACTGATTGTCGGGGTATTTTTAACAAGTATATCATATTTGGAAAACACGAAAGGCAGAACACGTTCTACACTCAACTACAGCTTCAAATTAGGTCTTATGGTTAAATGACCCCTTGCCTTTCATAGGTCTAAAGTTAAACCGTGTTAAAAATATTTCATATTTTCTTAACGAGGCCGCCATCCATTTCCAAATTAACCGCTCACGATGGCGGTCCCCTACGTTCTAAAATGTTTCTCTTTAGTTCAATGAGAAATATATACATATATTCGTTATTCTTGTTTGTATTGTATGCTACGATTATGGTTATTGTTATACTTTTAGACATGATTAGACATAAAAATGTATAACCTTGTCTTTGTTATTAGAACGCAGAAATAAAAGCAATCAAACA
The DNA here is from genome assembly GCA_035222895.1 of Strongylocentrotus droebachiensis. Taxonomy (NCBI): domain Eukaryota; kingdom Metazoa; phylum Echinodermata; class Echinoidea; order Camarodonta; family Strongylocentrotidae; genus Strongylocentrotus; species Strongylocentrotus droebachiensis. The sequence continues at coordinate 30,323 of JAVYIG010008924.1, read as the reverse complement.
AACAAATATCCTTCTTTTTCTGTATACATGTACGATTGCCCTCAAAATGAAATTAGTCGTCATCACAATGAGTCGAGCTGCTCTCATTACAATCATTGTGCTCTTCACGTGTGGTATTTGGGGTAAGAGAAGACGTTTCTTTACCGGGTAATGGTGTATAATATGTTTTCCCCTTGGGATAGGAGAAGGAAGCCCATTCGTTGGAATTAGTAATTTACATAATTAATCGAACACCATTTGATTGAATCTGTGGAATGAGTACAAACATTTCATTCAACTGTTCAACAATACCAATCACATTAAGGCAATGACGGAGTTACATTTGAACGCTGACAATTTAAATGTAAATATATTTGTTTGACTCCGATGAAATCGGGTATTCTTAGAATAATCATTCTAATTGTAGCTTTGTGCTCTCGTCTTATTTCTCCTTCCTTCTCCAGGTCAGATTCCTCCACAATGGTCGCAGTGATGCGTTACCATAGTGATGTTCATTAAAAGTTAACGGCGATCAAACATCCTACCCCCAATTACTCGCCTGGGTGTATTTGCAGGGCTGCTATGGACTTTGATTCCCGTAATTGGAATTCCTATGCCCCAAACCAGACTGCATCTGAATATTAAGACGGTAAAAGGTATCAGCGAAGCGCCACCCATAACCCCATTTATCTTCCATGTCTCTATTTCTCTACTATACTTCCCTCCCTCTCTCCATCTCTACCATATCCCTTCCTCATGTTCACTCTCTTACAGAAGCCACGTAAATTTGATGTTAAATTCATAATTTCCAACTGCAATATACTTTTGTTAAACATTTGTTTCATAATGTATTTTGTTATTTTATTTATTTCATTATTTATTAAGCAAAACGAAACCTGTTAAAAATGTTAATTTCGCGTGACTATTAATACTTAATGTATATTTTTTTCGATTCCGAGGAATGCTTTATCTCTATCTCTCCCGCAAACCATTCTCTCCTTTAATGTTCTTATGAACAATTGAAGCAGAATTCAACCACTCTAGTTTTCACAGGAATACAATAAATAAAACGTAGGTCTGTATCCCTCCTCTTTATCTTCCTGTTCTGCATTTCCCCTTTCAGTTTCTCTTTAACTCATTTCAAAATATTTCTCTCAATAAATTTGAATTATAAGGGCTATTTGATTTATAGCCCTTTATAAATTTCTACTCTCTTTCATTTGTATCCTCATAATTTTCCTCGTAATAATTGTTTCTACATTTTGTGCGATGACGATTGTACGACACATGCTCCAGCGATAATGTTCCTCTGTCAAACTAACCGATTCTCAAACTTCAAAACTGGATCAAAGCTTATTCATAACTCAAACTTGTGCCATAAGCCTAACCTAAAACTCAATTGCAATCCTAAACCTACCCCTATTTTTTAAACGAAAGCCTGAAATAATTGACGCCAAATAAATGGTTAAGCGAACGCCAGGTTTGGAGGGTCACCATGCTTTTGTAGAAAGATAAATGTGAATCATGTTTGACCTAATTATTTTCACAAGTTTGACCTGTACTAAGTATTAGACTAGATATCGGATAATCGAAATGTCGGACATATTAGTATCCCGATCAAAGGATGAATTACAGTTATTTTACTTTAAAAATGATATGAAGTTCCTTACACGAAGTATGAAGTCAGTAAGATGTACCAAGGAATAGCCATTTTCATGATAAAGGACAAAATAGCGCCACGAGATAAATACGACGCTCCACGTGACCAGGGATGATTGACCAATCACAGACCGAGAAGCCTGTATAAGCAGTCGTTATATTAAACGCAACACCTGCGGCAGTGAGCTAAGGCGCAAATCCATGTAATCCCATAATGGGCTGCACTCAATAGACAAGTTTCCTTCTTCACGATCTCCTAAAGTCGTCTCAGTTTAATTCCGGATTGACAGATTAATGAGAAAAAGGATGACCGGCAACCCAGTGAAGTTATACAAAGAGCTTGATGAAGCCTAGTTCGAAATTTCGAGGGGGGGGGGGGGGGGGTATTGAGGGCTTTCGTATTGGTTATCATACTTCATATTACTCCATAATCTTGTAAGTCAAATATCGGAAAGTAAGTTTATGTCATGCCCAGTATTCTGATGGCATGTGATGAAATCAGTAGCGTATCCCAAAGCTCATCTACAGGGATTGGGGCAGTATCCTCTTAGGATGGGGAACGATTAAGGTTAAATGTATACCTCGATCTTCCCTCTCTCTCTCTCTCTCTCTCCCTCTCTCTATCTCTCTTCGTGGAATGGTAAAGGGGAGGGGGAGAGAGAGTGATTTTGAGATAGAGAGAGAGAGAGAGAGAGAGAGAGACAAAAAGGGGAATAGATAGATAGAGACAGACAGAGAGAGAAGGGGAAGAGAGAGAGAGAGAGAGAGAGAGAGAGAAGGGGAAAGAGAGAGAGAGAGAGAGATACGTATAATGTTATACAGAGAGTGAGAGGGAGAAAAGATAGAGCCAAATAGATACATGTAGATACTTTCTGTTTAATTGATTGATTGATATATAGATTGTGGAGGAGGGGACGGAGAAAGATTGAGTTATACAAACAGAGGATGTATATATATAGAATAAGATGAGCTTGATGAAAGAGAGAATCTACATAGATAGATGGAAAGATAGATAGCGGAAAGGAGGAAGAGAAAATGAGAGGCAGAAAGATTGAGAAAGTATGTGTGTGTGCGGGAGTGTGTGCGCGGGTGTGTGCGTGAGTACGTGCGCGGGTGTGTGCGTGAGTATGTGCGCGGGTGTGAGAGTGAGTGTGTGCGCGGGTGGGTGCGTGAGTGTGTGCGCGGGTGTGTGCGTGCGCGTGTGTATAAACCGGCGCCCCCCTCTGACATGATGCATGTACACAACTGATAAATAGCAACCGTAATAAAAGACTCATGTTTTTGTGTACATGGTTCAACATACAGACTACCTTTTTTCCTATTTTATATAGTGATGACTTAGTATGGAGTAGCCCAATAAATATTTAAGGTGTGGCATAAATGTCTCATTAGGCTAGCGATGTAGTTGTTTAATCAATAATTTATTTGATATAAAAGAACTTCACATAAAACAGGTCCAAAGTCCCTTTGCGGACTCAAGGCAGGTCATAGTACGGTAGGATCTTTGCATCTCAATACAAAATACGATGGTTCTCATTTATCACCTGTCTATGACTAATACGTAGATGGAAAGTTACAATTATATCGAGTGGGACTTTCAGGACATCCATCGTATAGTGTAAAGTTGGAAGCGCAACAGTCCGAACAAGCACTATTGGTGACGGGTGGAGAACATTATTGGATATGAAATGAAATTATAAACGTCAGTGAAGACGTTATGAAGTGTAATCCACACAAGTTAACTTTAGAACAGTCCGACAACCATAGCCATGATGGCGATATTCTTCTCCTCTTCCTATTTTGTTTTGAAACATTCACTTGTTTCTATAACTGTTCTGCTAAAACTAAAGTCAAATTCCCTTCAGGTGATCAGGTGAAGAAACTTGGATGTGCCAATGTCCTCATAATGAAAAATGCCACATTAAAAAACCTCCAATCTACCAATAAATAAGTAATGCCTGTAATTGTGTGCATTACGATTGTAATACTAGCCCAAGTCCTACGAAGAATCGTAAAATCCATGATTGGGGCCTGGAGAGGATGACGTGCTGAATGGGCCGTCCAATCCAATTTGAGGGTAGACACTCCCAGTGACAGTCATGAGTTGATTGCTATTTAATACAAAGAGCACTTGCCATCGCACGTTCGAAACCCCATGCTATAAAAATTCCCTCCGTCGTTCTATATATATTTTTGGAATTCGTCTGGATCGTGTTTTTGCCTTGTTCACCTCTAGACCGTGGGCCGAGCGCGATTTTTCTTCCAGTCCGTTGCATAGATTACTGGTCCAAGATTTAGATAATGTTAATAAAATGATAAAAATACACAGAACCCAAATCAGCTTATTCCTACGACTGAATCTTTGCCGTTCGTATAATACATCATTTTAATTGACAAGTTATTTAAGAGAAATGGGCGTGAACGAGACCGCCAACTCTCCGTTCGTACACGTGTATAAACTCACCGTGCGACGAGAGTGAAACAGCACAATCTCCGTCTCCGTCGTACGAAGAAATTATGTAATCTATTCGAATATTTCCCAAAGCTAATCACATTTGCTGATGTAAATAATATGATTTTGCAAATATGAACTGCTAAAACTAATGAAAACCTCGTCAGGGTGAAAATATTTCGAAAATAGGCGGTCATAGCGGGTCATAGCTACCATGAAACAGACGAGAAATAGCGCGTTGCCAATTTGATATTATTGTAAGGATCGTATGCAATTCTCTTGAATGTACGTACATGTACACTGATCTGTGTAGAGATCAGTGGCTCCGTACCGACAAGACTCGAGTAATTTTTGTGTAATTAGAACTTTTTATGAAAACATTTCTTGTATTAGCAATGCAATGGTAGTTTAAGAATATGCCTACAGAATTAGAGTCCCTAAATTTTCATTGTAATTTTATTTCCAGTCCTGAAGTAGTTTTTACATGTTTTGAAATGTTTGATTTTTTGTATTTATTTATTTATTTATTTTTTTATATTTTTTTGGGGGGCGGAGTACTCGCTTAATAATAGGGTATACGGGGATGTGGGTTATTTTTCTTCCTGGAGGAAGAAGTATGACAATGTTTATTCAAAATTACACTGCATTCACTGGCTTAAAAATTGATAACAAATACATGCTGAGGTATATTTGTGAAGTGTACAGAATGATGATGTATAATTTTATGTCGTCTGGATTTTGAAATCATGTGATGTTATTATAGTTATACAGAATGTTTTCATACAATGGTTTACAGACATTTTATTTGTCAGGACTTATACATTTCTGACTAAACAAATGGTGACAAGGTTTTATATCCTTTTCCCCCTCTTCCTGTCAGATCTGTATACCAGAAGCCGATACTTATACAAGAAACACTCAATAATATTGTTTAATAAGTAAAATAAACAGATTTTAGAGCATATTTTCTGTTAGTTTTGTTATGTTTTGATGAACTGAATGCCCATCTATACATGTATGTGCGAAGAACCATTTACTGGATGAGAATGTGAAATGAAAGATAAATGTCGATATGTGAAGGAGTCCACTTAACCAAAAATAAATGAATATAAATAAATATATATTATAAAGTTTTACGGGGATCCGGGACGGGAATCATGTGCCACCGGAATGCGTGATTTTTTCACAAAAAATCCCTTGACAAGGGTTAGGGTTTTGTAGGCCTAATTCAGATCGGATATTTTAGCTCATTTTTTCGCTGGAGTATACAAAAAAACCTTTTAAATAATGGCCCCTTTCTGCCTAATTATGACCATTATATACTCTCTTTAAAAAAAAAGTGAATTTTCAAAATCACGGACGTCACTCCTCTGGAGAGTGAAAATGTAGTGAAAATAGAGTGAACATTCACTCTTTTCTTCTTAGAGAGCACTCTAAAATCAATTGATTTTCACTCCTAAACAAGTGATCACGGACGTCACTCCCAATAGAGTGAAAATTCACTCTTTTTTTTTAAAGAGAGTATGGTACGGGTCAGTTGTCGGCCTTATACATTTTGTCAGGACTTATACATTTTTTACTAAACAAATGGTGACAAGGTGTCAGTTGTTAGCGGCACACCCCAGTCGGAACCAAATGTGAGTATCCCCCCCCCCCCCCCCCATGGCATAATTTGTTAACCAAAAATAAAATATTTTATAAAGGAAGAAACCAATGAATTTATTAAAGATGAACATGAATAAAATAATGATTGAAGAAATAAATTGTCACATGTCACCAAAAAACGTTTTAGTTCTACCCATTTTGTTTTTCTTTTTACTTTCCTGAAATGGAATATGGATCACTTCCGAAACACTTCAATGAATATACACTTCAATAAATTTATCATTTGGCAGCTGTGGATCCAAGGGGGGGGGGGGGAGCGGGAGAGGAGCGGGAGAGGCATCGAAGAAATTCACTGACGAGCAAGCCGAAAACATCGAGGATAAGCACGACATAAAAGGTCCTTGGCCTTTTCAGGTGTTTAATGAATTTTCCCGGCCCATCCCCTTTGGAGGAGGATTTTCTTCAAATGAATGTCTCATATATACAAGTACATTTATTTATTTTGGGTTAAGTGGAATCTTTTGCATACAGACATTTATGTTTCATTTCACATTCTCATCCAGTAAATGGTTCTTCACACATAAATGTAGTTGGACATTCCGTTCATCAAAACATAACAAAACGAACTATAATAACATCGCATGATTTCAAAATCCAGACGACATAAAATTATACATCATCATTCTGTACACTTCACATATATACCTCAGTATGTATTTGTATTCAATTTTTAAGCCAGTGAATGCAGTGTAATTTTGAATAAACATTGTCATATTTCTTCCTTCAGGAAGAAAAATAACCCACATCCCCGTTTACCCTATTATTAAGCGAGTACATGTAAAAACTACTTCAGGACTGGAAATTAAAAAAAAGACATATATCTTTTTTTATAATTACAATGAATATTTAGGGACTCTTATTCTGTAGGCATATTCTTAAACTACCATTGCATTGCTAATACAAGAAATGTTTTCATAAAAAGTTCTAATTACACAAAAATTACTCGAGTCTTGTCGGTACGGAGCCACTGATCTCTACACAGATCAGTGTACATGTACGTACATTCAAGAGAATTGCATACGATCCTTACAATAATATCAAATTGGCAACGCGCTATTTCTCGTCTGTTTCATGGTAGCTATGACCCGCTATGAAGGTTCATTTTCGAAATATTTTCACCCTGACGAGGTTTTCATTAGTTTTAGCAGTTCATATTTGCAAAATCATATTATTTACATCAGCAAATGTGATTAGCTTTGGGTAATATTCGAATGGATTACATAATTTCTTCGTACGACGGAGACGGAGAATGTGCTGTTTCACTCTCGTCGCACGGTGAGTTTATACACATGTACGAACGGAGAGTTGGCAGTCTCGTTCTCGCCCACTTCTCTTAAATTACTTGTCAATTAAAATGATGTATTATACGAACGGCAAAGATTCAGTCGTAGGAATAAGCTGATTTGGGATCTGTGTATTTTTATCCTAATTTCTGGTTACCGAAAACTATGTACCACAAAGTCAGTCCAAAAAAAGAAAACTAAGCCCTAAAATCGCGCTCGGCCCACGGTCTACTCGTTCTTCTTGTTCAAACCAATACATCCACATATTTCTCTTCTTCCACTTTACACTCTCTTCATCGAATCCACTGCTATATCTTGGTTGTACTCGCGATGTATTATATTCGAGACAGACATTACCCTGGCTTTAGCCAAACATTCAAGGAATACATTCATATCAGGTACCCATTTACTAAACCTGGGTTGAGTGTGGCACTTGTAGAATAATGTATTACCAAAGGACATTCATGCAACGACTCAAACCGCGAACCATTAGATCTACAGTCTGGTGACGTATCAACTAAACCATAACACCTCTAAAGATTTACTAAAGAATGCACATCACAGGGAATATCAGTCACGTCCAGCTCTCAGAATGGACATTGCATCTGTTCAAACTGTTATGAGATACTCGGCAAGAATGAAACCCCAGAGCAAAATATCTATTGAATGTATACATCATTTTTGGAAGTAGTGTGCATCTTTTGGATGTTGAAAAGTATCTTGGAGACGCTGAGAGCCTTCACCCGTCTCTCTCTCTCTCTCTCCCTCTCTGTGTTTCTTTCTTCCTTCTTCTCAATCGCTTGCTCAGTCTTCTTCCCATTTTGTTGTTGGTTCTTCTCAGCCATGTCTCACTCTTCTTTTCTATCTCTGTAACCCTTTTTCTTTACCATCTCCATACATTACCCTTTCGCTTTTTTTCTTCAGTTACCCCCTCTCTCTCCCTCCTCTCCCTTTCCATTTTTTTTTCTCTCTCTCTCTCTCTCTCTCTCTGAACACACAAACATACACGTTTTTTGTTATTCTCTTCATATTATTCTTATTTTCTCTTCTTTTTCTTTACTGCCTCTCCACTTTCTCCCTGTACTCCCTTACATTGCTTGTAATAATCCTCGGCATGCAAAGTGCTAGCAAAGCCAGCGAAACATCAGCATTCTAGGTGGCGAAATTGTGGCATTCACATCACGTTTTAACCATAACCTGCTAATTGGGTAACGATAAAAGAATAACATTTCAAGTGGCGGCTATAATACAACTCCCCAAGGTTTAAGTGTGAACGTGATAACTTTCGATTAAGGGGATTGTGTGTTGCTGACAAAGAGTTACAAGAAAAGGTGTAATGTTAGTAGCGTCATAGCTTACGTGTTCGAGGCTTCAGGTAGCACGTCACGCACACGCTCTCGCGCGCACACGCACCCGTCCACCCTCTTCCCACACACAATCATCTAGAAGCGGCGTCGGAGTTACTGGGTTCAAAGTCACTTGACTTGCGATGCGGAGGTCATGGTTTCGAGATCAGGCCCTTGTCTGATAAAGATCGATCGCAATTTATTTGCGATTGATATCAATCACAACTGTGTACACAAAAGATAGGAGACTGCAAACTTGCAATTATTGATTAGACGACTTACGATTGATTTTGATCAATCGCTACTCTTTATAGAGGACCCAGATGTGATACAACTGGACTTTCAGTAAGATATTAACAAAATAATAAGTACTGCTCATTGATAATACTCTATTGTAGATTATTAGAAAAAATATATGTTTTATGTGACACGCCATGTTCTCGTGTTCTTTAGGCGATGGACAAGGCTATTGAAATGCTTTTAGTCGAATTTTCGAAAGTAGTTCGAATGAGTTCTATATCTAAAAATGGATATTCGGGGGAAATGCTTTCTGCTATACTCAAAGTAATATAAATCAATATAGGATGGGGGTTAGGTTAAATGAGATGGGAAGTCGATAGGAGGAGATGGTAAATATAAAAAGTGATAAAGATGATGGAGGTAGGAAGAGATAGAAGAAACGAGGCAGAAGGAAAAACTGAAGGGTGAAAGTGCAGATAGTACAGATTTAGAGGAAGAGAGAACAGAGAGAGAAACAGAGAAAGAGAGAGAACAGTAGAGAAAGAGAGAGAGATAGAGAGAGAGGGAGAGAAACAGAAGAAGAGAAAGATTGGAAAAGAGAGAGGGAGAAAAAGAGGGGAAGGAGAGAATACTGAAGTGGAAACACAGCCATCCTGATCTCGTGATATTCAAACGATCGTGATGGTCATTAAATTCTCAAATACAGATTTGAGGATCAGATATATTGGACTCGAAAGGAGATATTATATGTATATGAACCAATATCAGCATTGTATGAACAAGTCGTAATGTGGGCCTGTCTCGGTAGTGAACCCGAAGAACATGAACATTTCACAGTCATCTATGTAAATTTATATCGCTTGGAACAAATCGGGAAAACGAGAGATTGGAAGGCAGGGAATCATCTTTTATAGCGGTCCTTTAGGCTGTGGAGAGCGGAAAGGAAAGAGGAAGCGCGTGAAAACCCGACGGCAAAACATACGACTGGGACTGAAGCAGGACATGATAAGTGAAAAGATCAAGGTGACTGAGGGGGGGGGGGGGGGGGGGGGGGGGGGGGGGGGGGGTAGGCTTATTTGTTGAATCGAGGCGAAAACATATTGGATGTTCTGTAAATCGCCCTTCCTCTTCCCCAAATAACGATACCGGCCTCTTCTTCCTCCTCCGGCGACCTGTTCCCCTTTTTGTGTTGCCTTTTTCATCATTCCCATGGTTAAAGATACCATTCAAGGAAATCTAAGCTCTCCATATAAATTTCTGCTACTTTCGTTTTCTCTTTGCCGTTCCTCTATATTTCTCTAGCATTACTGAACAAAACACTCTCCACGCAACAAAAAAGCATTTTCGTTTTGAATTCAACATTCTTTCATGCGCTTGACGGGTAGAAAATGAATGCCTAAATTATAACGCCATTATAATATTATAGACTCTAAATGAAGACAAAATGATCGAGGGGCATTTTTGTTTGGTTTAGAATTACAGCAGGGGCACATACTCGGCGGGCACTCCTTCCCCGTTTCGTTTCCGCTGCCCTTAGCCCGCGGTCATATCTCGCCGAGGCAATCAATCAGGGGCTCGTTACGGGAAACGGCCGGCGTCGATATCCCACCATTGTCCCATCCCTCCGTATCTGAGAAACGATCAATCTTTCATCGGGACATGTTACAATAACGGAATAGAAATCTCACACCATTACACGTCGGGTAATGACCCCCGATTGGTCTTCATAAAGGTTCAGGTGCGGGAGATGACGGTGAGAAGTGCGCTGGAGCTGGAGAAATCAATCAACGTTTATCTCCTCCTGAGCTCGAGACGGACAGCTGAAAATAGGACACGGGAGATACAGAGAAAGAGAGAGAGAGAGAGAGAGAGAGGGTGTGCAGGGAGTTAGAGAGAGAGAGAGAGAGAGAGAGAGAGAGAGAGAGAGAGAGGGGGGGGGGGAGGTAAAGCTAGGTGGGCGAGGGTGTGTGTGTATGTACGTGTGTTGGGTTAACAAAGGATAACATTAGGAAGGAAGTAAAAACAGGAAAAAGAGGGGGATGGTGTTTAGATAAAGTGTGTGTGGGTGTGTGTGTCGGGGGGGGGGGGGGTAGAGAGAGAGAGAGAGAGAGTGGGAGGAGGGAAAATAAAGGTGGGCGAGGATGAGGGTATGTGTATTCATGTGTGTGAGGGTAACAGAGGATAACATTAGGGAGGAAGCACAAACAGGAAAAAGATGGGGATGCTGTTGATATAAAATGTGTGGGTGTGTGTGTGTTTGGGAGCATATAGAGTGAGGCAGAGAGAGAGAGAGAGTGAAAGAGAGAGAGAGAGTGAGTGAGAGGATAAAAGAGAGAGTTAGAGATATAAACACACATACGAAAGTAATGAAATACGGAACACTCGTTATGCAGTTTTACCAAAATCATATCAAACTTTATTAATATTTTCATCTTTTACAAATCAAAACTGATACTGTTCCTTTAGAAGCAAATGTACGGAACACTTTTTCTTTCATTTATTTTTTTAATAAACCTTTTAGTCATGCAACATTTTCTCCTTGTTTCCAATATATAAAATAAAGCCCATGTTTTGTCAAAAGAAATACCAAAACATACGAACGACTAGATGCATGGTCAAGAAAAATATAAATATTGACCATTCAAGCGTTGTTTACGATGCAGACTAATTGTACATGTATCATTCATAATCTGTTACATGTAAGCACGAAACAAATAACGAATAACTATACAATATTATTCCAATATTGTGCATATTAAATGATACATATTGACCGACCAGGCATACTTTTACATAGTATTACTTGTATTCCTATATAAAACTATTCGGAAATCATCAAAGCATTCTTTCTGCTTATACATGTAAAACCAAAATGGGTTTAAAAATCATGTTCCATACCCAGGGCTGTTTACTTTGAATTAAAAAAAAAAAAAATCAAAAAATAATCTTGTAATTTTGTATTCATTAGCTCGAATGACCGCCACTTCTTTTTATTAAGTGACAAAAAATAAACACCTACTTTAACAAAGAAGATGTAAAATAAAGGTAATTAGTAATTCATTGCTCCCTAAAAAAAAAGAGGATGCCCCCAAAAAGAAGAAATCATAATTAGACTCCTCCATTACAATTTCTACTCAATGAAATGAGAAAGTGTTATTGAATCTATATGAAACCAAAGAGCAACCGCTTTATTCTCAAATCAATTTCATTATCATTTAGGCCTTTTGTTTATCCTTTTTGTTACAGTTGCAGTAATTTTACGAAGAATTAAGATCGCCGAAAGGCACTCAAGATATTATGAGTGACTTACATGTTAGTTAAGCTTTATTTAAAGGAAAAAACCAACCTTAATGGATAACTACTCTAAAAGAAATCAGAAAATCAGAAAAGCAGACTGGTGAAAGCTTGAATAAAACTGGACAAATACAACAACAAAAAAAGGATTAAAAAAGGGATTTTTGAAAGTGGTAATCACTATATGCACTTCAAATTGGGTAAATAAGTAGGCATAATGTCACTGTGATGTAGTATTGGACAACTTTCCACCTTTCTTTTTTGTTTCAACACACATAATGGCTTAAAGTTCATTTTTTTATAAATGAATGACTCCGGAGATTCTTTTACTTTTAGAGGACCTTTATCGATATGCTATCCATAATGTATCTTGAATAGTGCCCCAAGGGAAACGGCGCTTAGGAGAAAAACAGAAATCAATGGTATTTTTGTACACGAGAAGCAGGAGAGTTCCCGATTACCTAACAATACACTGTCCACATTACAATGTACGATGCGGATTGCTTTAGTAATGAATATTCATAATGGATATTCATAATGTTCACCAATCAGCTGTTGGGTCCATTTACAATCCAATCAAAAATATAGTTTAGCATTAACAAACAATGATCATTTGGAATAGTTCAACAATCCATTTCCATTTCCTAGTTTACCCTCTATTCTTTGAATAAAAAAGTTCAAAATATACATGTCCTTGAATAAAAAACAAAATACATCAACAAAAACAAACATAACAAAATTATGTTGTGAGATCGAAGGCTTGATGCTTGTTTTGATGTCTATAATGACAAAAATATACTTCCCAGCATTATTTCATTGCAGGTTTTGTGAAAATATTGCAAAAACAAGATGACATTTGTTTTTTTTCCAAATTAAGGCAATGTGCTATAAACCATGATTAACCATCGCCGGACAGTTCTCAAAAACTATGAACCGACCTAACTCTCCAAATTGGTTGAAATGATGAATGATATCACATTAACACCATAAATCACTTTATATTAAGGAAAAACATTTTCGGACATGATTGAGAACAGATGAGACGGTCACCTTTCTTTTCTTTGTTAAGACACCCCAAACTGCAATTGAGACATTTTGATACTCCAGTACAGATGCGAGTAAAAACAGAACTTTTTTTTTACAGCGAAATCCATTCGGATTCTGTAGTAATACTATATACTGTGCATGTTTTTCCCCACATATGTCCTTTTTGCACATGCATGCACTGCAGAACATTTTTTTAGTGTCTGCACGTAAATCATTCCACATTAATTTGGAGAATACAAAATGACAACAAATGATAGATGTTGTCATGGGTTATAAAACACGCTATTTTCCCTTTCCTCCAAATATTTTCTAAACCTTCATTTTGTTTTGTCACAAATTTACAATATAAATTATTAATTTAAAGCTTGATTTATATCACCTTTGAAAAACAGATGAAAAAAAAAGAGAAAAAAATAAGAGAGGAAATGGTCAAGTTTGGTTATTAAAAATAAGATAAATGTCACTTGACAAATGTGATCATTCTTGAAGTAAATTCAATCTTTTATAATTTGAAAAAAATGACATAATTCTTCCCTTTCACAATAAGACAAACTGGTCGTTTATCCCAATAGTAAGCATAAGCAGAAAAAAGATATCAACCAAGAAGATAAAATGCTGGATAGCATAAAAGGGTAATAAAATAAATTGGAAGTTAAAATATGTTCTACTTTGGGCAAGTTTCAAGTGAACAAAGTTTAGTAAAGGCGAACTGATTTTTTAATACTTTTCTTATAACTTTGACTGCTTGAGGAAGAGGATAAGACGAGACAAATATAACAGCAAGAACTGCTGTTTACAATTTGATTAATATTGTTATTTCGGTGGTAATTTTATGTGTGTATCACCTGGGGGTGTTTCACAAAGACTAAGATCGACTTTAAGTTGGACTAACTATGGCAGGCCATTCATGCCACTGTTTGCTCTCAACGTTTACTGGCATTGGTCTCCCAAGGGACGTATAAATCATGGTCGCAAATCTACAGAATTTGTATTTGTTGATAATTCATTATTGAAGGAAAAAACATTATCTTAAGATTATAATGGTAAGAGCAAACATTGGCATGAACGGCCTGCCATATTTAAGTCCAACTTAAAGTCGGTCGCAGTCTTTGTGAAACACTCCCCTGGTCGGACACAGAAAGGCGTTCACTCATTTCGTCCAACACAGAGTTAACACTCTTCAAGCTCTGAACACATGGCATCATACAATATATTCTTGATGTAACATACATGAATTGAGCACCTACACAATCAAATGCTTGCAAAAGTGAATCCATGAAGGATATCTCCTTTTTTTCGCTTCCCAACAAATTTGTAGTGATGTACACGTCACAAGAAAGGACTCAAAAATGTTGTTATTATTCATTTTTGTTTCTTTTCATGAGATTAACCTTAAACTCAGCCCCCAATCCTGGCACTAAACACTCCCTATGGATCCATTATTCACGCCGTTCTTCTTTTCTGAACGATTTAAAATGCTAATTTTGATTTTATGTCTTGAAATTGGAGATTTGAAGGGAGGCAATGAATTTTAAATTGTTGAGCAAAGGGGTTTTGGTACCAAGGGGCGAGATGACGAAGAGAAAGAAGACAGAGGACCTATGCAAATGAAGGATACGAGAGAGAAAGAAGAACACAGATGCAGGATAGGGGTAATAAGAAAGAGAAGGATAGAGGATGAATGGGGATTAAGACGACAGGTGGGAGGGAGTAGAGGAGGATGGTAGGAGAAAGATGTGAATGAGGGGTACTGAGAATAATAATAGTAAGTAGATTTTTAAATAGTGCATAGAAGAATTGAGGAGGAGCAGGAGGAGAAAGTTAACAAGGAGGAGAAAGAGAACAAGGAAGAGAAAGTTAACAAGGAGGAGAAAGAGAACAAGGAAGAGAAAGAGAACAAGGAAGAGAAAGCCATGAAGAAACAAAAGAGGAAATTTTAACTGACTGATAGACGATAGGAATAAGTGGAAAGGAAGGGCTATATAAAAACAATGAGGGGGGGGGGGGATAAGACTGATGGGAGAGACAGAAAGAAGAGGGTGAGACGAAGTAAACAAAAAAGTCCTTTTTTCCTGGCATATCCCAAAGCACCACAGCTGAGGAAAATACCAACTGTTCACAATTTCAGGGTTAATTGCCCATTTGCCATAAACCGTATTTTGTAAAATTTGTACATGAATGCCAGATTCCCTATAGCAATATAGTTAATCACATTACAATTTACAATGAAAACGATATCTGCAATACAGGTATGTAAATAACTTTATGGAATCTGAAAAATGAGGGTAATAAATGATGGACATATACAGGGCTAATGGGAAGGTGTGGAGGTGTGTGGGGGGGGGGGGGAGGGGGCATGCTAAACTTCCCTCATTAGGTAATTGCAACGTGACGTGACGTACTTCTGCATGTAGAGCATAAGAAACAGCCTAGGGTGATACTCCATTTGTACTTGACACAAATGACAAAACAAAAGGAAACTGCAAGGAGGCGACAGAAATTTGATCAGTCATGAGTTCCAGCTAGTCAAACATTTTTAGAATAATTGCTTCAGTGTTTGCATTTTATAATACTTGATGCATGCAGTCCTACAGTAAAAATAAAAAGGGATGATCTATATTGGATTGCAAATGTGTCAGTTATTTGGAGGCACATTGATGATTTGTTCTTTGATTTGTTTAGTTTAATTTTTGTTGTTTTTGTTTCTCAAATTATCACAATGTACATGCACCAGATTTCAAATACATGATCTGTTGGGTTTATAACTAGGCAGATTCCATCTGCTCGGTTCTGTGGTGTTTCTTAATGAGAGAGGAATATTGTTTTTAAATTGAAAATATTGATTTTCTGACACGACCATGCCTGGATATAAATGTGCACTTTAAGCTGGGACAAAAATAATCAGAAGCTGAGATTGATTTATGGTTCTAGAAAATTCAAATCAATTCTCAGTAAATATTTTAAAAGGTACATTTTTAGGAAATTTCTCCTTTCCTCAAATTAATACTAATGACCAAATATAATAAGAAATCAAGATAACTAATCATTAAAATAATAGGTGAAATGTTTCTGTCAAAAACTGAATCAGAAAACTAATTTGGTATTTCCCCCAGGCACTTTTACAAATGTGTGTACCAACAGAAAACAAAGACTTGAATTTCTCTTTCAACATATTAATATTTTGTCTGCTACTTCCCAAATCTAAGAGTTGAATTTGAAAATAAAAGATTTTACCGGAAAAAATAAAACATTTTACTGGAAAAAAAATAAAAACAAATAAAAAGGAGATAATACTCCGATGCTCCTTGGAGACTAGAGGATCTGCTCTTAATACTTTGTTTGCATCCTTCACCTCTACACAGTTGCTCAGTTGCTAAAAGTACAATTTTGCACAAAATAATCTCCACAAATTGACGGAAGGATCAATTTGTACAGCTTTGCAGATTATTTTGTGCAGCTAACGGCTTTGCAAAATTACCACTTTCCAGTCTTGATTAGCACCTTGGCTTGACAGTGATTAGCTCCTTGAGATCCCTTTTAACACTGATATATATTAATCTTGCACTGGGAAAAGTTGAATAATCTTGAAGCCTTTGGTATATCTCTAAATACTATGTGGCACAGGGAGATTTTTCTTGTGGCACATATAGAGTTATTGTAACTTGACTGACAATGCCTTGCAGCTGCGCATCAACACCCAACCTTAAAAGAGCAACATTTGGCATTTCTGCATTTCCTCAGAGTACATTTCTAATGTGCTGCTATACTAATTTCCCCATAGATATCTTCTCTCAATTCTCCAGTGCCTCTGTCCACCTTCTCCCTAAGCTCTGTAACAATCGATGCCATAATGGAATCAACTCTTTATATGCCACACAAATAATCCCCCAGTGTCAGATTGCAAATTATCATGCAATAGATATAACAAAGGCTTCAAGATGGTTAACTGTTTCCAATGGAACATTAATCTGTGCCGGTATCAAAAGGATTGTCATAGAGTAAATCAAGACCAGTAATGGGTAGGTTTACAAAGCCAAGGTGTCGCACAAATCAATATTTCTGTCAACTGGGGCCTATTGTCGGGTGAAAAATTGCACTTGTCGCAAACTAGCAAGCATACACATTAGTCGCAGCAGTCTGTTAAAAGCAAGATGAATGTTTACTCTGTGTTTAAGTACATGAGATAACCACCTTCTGACTCCAGTGATGTCAGCAGCAGGATACAAGTATACATTACGATTAGTTCAAACACAGTGTGCTCCTTCCATGATTCTATTTGTTAACTTTTACACATTTTCGAATATAATGACAATATAAGGAAGCACATTAAACAAAATATAGTCACTTTAGTCTTTCCTTACACTGCATACACTTATGAGGAGAATGCATTACCTCCACTTGATTGATTCTGGGGAACTTTTTCTGTCTTTACAAGAAATCAATAATATACCGAAAACTCTCTGCAAGTTCTGCATTTACATTAACTCATTGAGAGTAATGAAATTTCTTTTAACAAAGAGGACAAAGATAATGAAACAAAACAAAATACACACAAAGCCAACAAACAAAAAAAGATCAAACATAACAGTAAAACCTGTTTTAGTTGCCACCTCTCTATGAAGGCCACCTGTCTATAGTGGCCATGTATTTTGTCTTCCTCAAGAAAGAAATGTGTGTTGTAGAACCTGCTTAAGAAGACCACCTGTCGTTTCCCTATGGTGGCCTTTATAGACAGGTTTCACTGTAATTATAGGATGAAAGAGTGACATGACATTTCCCAAGCACTTAAGATGAATACTTGAGTCACAAACACATCCTTGCCATACATCCTTTTGGGGCCTCATGTTACAAATTGGGTTTTCATCTTTGCAATCTTAATATTGATTCTTCATCTAAAGCCAACTGACAGCATGAAGGATTTCTCTTTTTTGCCACGGAAACGTAACATTTGATATGTAATTTACAGCCAAAATAAACTCCATTTGGAGGAAGTGTTATCGATTAGAGTATGTTTCCCAATCACTACCCTATGAAATTTGCATTAAGGTATTTCAAATATTGCAGGATTTAGCTCTATGTTTTGAGCACAGATATACATATAAAGAAAAAAAGGATGACAGGTTTTCCATAACAAATCATTATATGCAGCCATTTTGTTTCCTGTATGTGCAATAAATATTTTCTATAAATGAACAAAAAGCACATCGGAGCTGGTTTGACTGACTGGCTAGTATAAACAAACAAGATTAAACAAATTATACATGCATTTATATTTATGATTTTTTAAAGTGGCTTTGACATTAAATGTAGGTCGCAGGCATAAACCCTTGTAAGTTGTTTTGTGTAATAGAGTGTCTGGGCTGTAAGACTATGTACACTCAATGGTCTACTGCATCCCATAGGCTTGTACTTTGACAAAGGAAGAAACTGACTTAGCTAGCCTCTGCTCAAGGCTTTATGGGACTGTTTTTGTTTTGTTTAAGTGCCAAATTAGAGTCTGTACCCACATACATATTATGTAAATGTAGGGGGACTTATTTCTCAAAAGGAAAAAAGTAACTTGGCTAAGAATACACAAAATGCTGTGTAAATCAACTTGAAGACGTGGAAAGTATGGGGTATTTCACAGATCAGTGGTAGAGGGTAATAGTTTCGGAAACCAAATGTCAGAACAAATTCCTGGAGGCATAAATCAAAGTAGGCTACAAATCATAAGATCTGATCAAGATAATGTTAACCTTATAGACATACCATAACAATGGCTATTAATGTTTGTTGAAACATACAGGCTAACCTTGCCTGTAGGCAGAAATATCATGCAAATCGACAACAGCTTTGTTCATGTGACAACCTTGAAACATAGTTTGTAGTTTTAAACTCTGAGGTTTTGTTGTACATGTACTTCAGACACTTTTGTGTATGCAAAGTTTTAAACCACAAATGGTAAGCACACAAACCACAAGCAGTGAAGGCTCCTTACTTGAAGCAACAGTAAAACAAAAATCAAGAGCAGTTTGTACGAGTGAGACGTGACAAAAATATGAAATTCTACAAAACAAACCTTTCTTTTTATTGTTCATGAATTCATTCTTTTTGATGATGAACTTGTTATTAAAGTTCATGAATGTTTTGTTTTCATGTCAGTACAAAGAAATAAATAAATCTTGAATCTTGAATAAACACAATCAGGTTCTGACAACTGACTTCAATATGATGGAATGGTGGTGGGAGGGGGGAGGGTGGCTTACTCTTGTGATTTGAGCATACCAATGCCAGATTGTTGGCTGTTTGGGGGACCTTTTTTTTTTTACCCAAATGGCTTTAATAGGAGCACATTTAGCTACGGTAGTTAAGGCAATCTACTCTACTAATAAATAGAGAATTGACCAACTTTGTGCTTGGTATGGGCTTTGTTGTTTTGGGCTGTATACATTTAGTTGCAGACTTGCTTTCTCTAATTGATGGAACACTGGATATCCGCACTGCCAACATGAACATTTCATAGTGGTTGTTCTCTTACACCCAATTCAGGCTTGCTGGCTGGCTTTCCTGACTTTTTTTCATGTTCCAAGTGGACGCTTGATCACAGCTGAGCAGCATACTCGGCTTGGTTTTACCTCCTTGTTGGCTTGTTGGCTTGACTCGTGAAGACAACATCACAATCCATGATTAATATAGAAGAAGTTATTCTTCATTGTCGATTAAATTTCTGTAGAAAGGGAAGAGAAAATCAAAAGATATCAAATGAAGTTATTGCAATAAAACTGTTCATATGCCACACAAATAATCTTTCTGTGCTTTGATTTGATTTGATTTGATTTATTGGTTTCTGCATCTTTTTTTCTTCTTTTTCATCATAAATTTTCATGAACATAATATGGTTTGATAGAATATTTCAAGTGTATTTAATTTTATACAGATAATATACAAAATTAAACAAATATATTGAATGCATAATTAACATACATTAGATGCAGGAGGGCTACGGAAAAGGCAAAGTAGCATGACGTGCCCCCAGCCCTAAACTTACATACAACAATAAAAATAAAAATAAAAAAGCAGAAGAGTGACTTGCAGAGAAGAAAAGGAAATGGGAGAGAAGGAGCATTGGTTTTCTGTTCATACAATAAATCTAATACATCTGCTGATTGAATGCAGGTTCATTTGTAGATGGATAAATGATGCTTTCTGTGCTACAATGTGATTATCATGGGGTAGATATAAAGCTTCAAGATTATTTAACGGTTGCAGTGCAATGATATCGGTGTTAAAAGGATTATCATGGAGCTAATCAAGACTAAAAATCGGAAATGGGTAATTTTGCAAAACCAACGTGTTGCAAATAGCAATCCTTCAACATACAACAAAGTCTTGCAAAAGAAAAATCACCCTAAGACAATTCAATAGCTTTAATTATCATCTTTTGAAGCATGCACAAATTGAGGACCAGGGGGGTGTTTCACAAAGATCCTAAGTTGAACTTATCTCTAAGTTGGACTTAACAATTATGGAAAGCCATTAGCATCATTGAAAATATTTGGTAAAAGTTATTTCAAAAGGCATAAAATGTTGATTCGAAATATTCATATTTGCTATTATCAAGGAGATTTCATGTTCTTGATGTGGAATTTATGAAAAGTCTAAAATACTTCAGTTTTTTCTTTCGGAAATATTTAATTTTAAGGCTACAAATGGCTCTCCATAATTTTTAAGTCCAACTTAGAGTTAAGTTCGACTTGGGATCTTTGTGAAACACCCTCCTGATTATGTATTCACTCATCATACAATCTGCTACATCACAAGCCTGCAGTCTCCAAATAATATATGGTCATTTTCACAGTAAAGGGTGTAACTTTTCTCAAACAGGGTCAAAATTTCAAAGTATGTTTTCATAATCATTTCTACTAAAATTATTACTATTAATGTCTAAATTATGGATTTTTTTTGGTTCTGGAGCTTAAACTACATGAGAAACCTGGAAAAATAATGAACGACTGTGACAAATATGATAAATTTGAACAAAAACAACATTTTAATTCTATCAACTTAAATGACAACATTTGTTCTCCAAACATAATTCAATTGCAATTTTTCATTTGCTATTCTAATGTACTTGAAGGCTTATAAAGCTTTTTTGGTCAAACTTATTTGGTCTTTAAAAAAATTCAATGCGTTTGTCAAATTCAAGATAAAATATGACTTTGACATTTAATTTTTCAAATTTACTTATCTTCCAAGAGGGGGAGCAAAATAAAAATTATTCTACAAATACCATTCAGTGAGGGCTAATTACCAATGCAAATTCCAAAGAAATCGCATTTCAAATGAGGAAGTTGAAAATTTCTTTTTGGAGGCTTCAGGCCTGTTTCGGAGGCTTCAATCATGTTAACATAAAATGTTATCCATTACTTAGGTAACATATTCAGAAAAATTCAACTTAAACTGCTAATGATATGTTAAATTACTAATATAACACCTAAAACATTTGTTTACAGAGTAAAAATACTTGTTAATATACAGTACGGTACATGTATGTTACAAATTATCTTTACTTAATACACTGAGCTTTTTGTTCAGTACGCAAACATTGCTAAGTCACTTAATAGAATCCATGAGGATTTCAAATCTGTGCTGATACTCACGGAAATATATTGTCAAGTATGTAATTTCCAAGGAAATCACTTTTCTCATATCAAAGTTGAAACATTCAGGGAACATATAGATGTATAGGATCAGTTCAAAGTAGTGTTTCGGAGACTTCAAACATGTTAACACACTATATTGTCAACTACAAAGGCAATATTCAAAGCGAAATTTAACCTTACTTTTGAAGTTTTGATAAAATGTTGAACTGAAAGTAAAGTACTTAAAAATAATTGTTCACATAGAAACCATTTATGTTAATTCATAGCAATGTATCATTACCCTTCACTTGCGTCTTTGTCATCATTTCTTCTTAGTGCAAAGAATTAAATTTCTGCACAGTGGCTTCCACAAACTTGTTAGTTATGGGTTATAACATTTACACAGACATTCATATATTTGAAACCAATAGCATGGTAAGTATTTACAGGTTTTTGTCCTGGAACACAATTGTGTTCTACTTTTTATTTCAAAGAAATTTATCTGCCACATGTCCAGTTCTCCTTAAAAATTATAAAGGTAAGCTCTGCCGGCTGGGGTCCTGGTTGGTAGAGTCATCTTCTGTATTACATCTTTTTAGGCTGATGGGCTTCACAGTCCTCTGTAAATTCATACAGACCATTGCTGTTCCGGCGCATGAATTTGACTTTGACATTGTCATCAATCACAGCTTTTACCTAGTAGCAATATAGCAAATACAAACTTTCATTAAAACACAGAAAAACAGCTTTCAGAATCCATTTCACTTCCTTGAAATATCTCACAGTCCCTTATTTTATTTTATTTAATTCACCCTGTTAACTTTGTTCAGTACCACAACACCTGCTCATATACATTTTTGAAAAATCTTTTTGTCTACGTATTTCTCAAATATAGAAAGTTGATCCTGTTAAATGTTTTTTTAATAATACGAGATCTAACATGGGTAATACTTACGGGAGCCATGAAAACCACCCCATTTGTAGTCCTGCTGCTAGATGAAAGGTGCATCAAAATATTTGGCCACATAATCGCTCACATTGATCCTGCAATCGGAGAAGAAAATAGGAAATTAGCAGTTTGTACTTTGTCAATACATGAGCTTGGACACTAAAAACAATCGTTTTGTTTGATTTTAGAAGTACATCTTGAATGTATATTTGCAAGTGCATTACATGATATTTTATTATTTATCCATGCGTTGTTTAAGAATTAGTTCAGTAGTCTATATGGGCACCATCACTAAGGATGCTTAATGTGTACATTACACAAATCTAATTACTAGTAATTACAAGTACTAATTAATGACAGACTTGCTTTAATCTGTTTTGACCATGGATTTGCAGGAATAACCTGTTCAAAATTGTAATATGTACAAGGATTTCATTCATTTTACTGGTTTACCACTGTGCATAGCCATAGACCTGTATAATACATGTATATCAGGAGTCTAATTTAAACATTTGGTACTGAGGCAAACGTTAAAGGTCAAGTGACATCCAAATATAAGTTGATTAATGTTTATATGCAGGGCTGCATACAACTCATAATTTGTTATATGAATATTTTCATAGGTTTTTAAATATTTTACAATAATTTTCTCAGACCTGCTAAGCTCCACCCTAAATATATGCTCCAGATTTCATTCATCTGTTAATCATTAGTGAGCTAACAAGAGAAATTGTTATGTAACTTTCTCCAGCTCAGCACATGCTCACAAATACCTCCACGTTACCTTTCTTTACCTGGTGATGCTACACCACTTCTGACATAGCAACTCATATGTTGGTATTGTATGGTCTATTGTAAACAGGTAATCAGCTCTGGTTAATTTGTTATACATGTACATACCACTGTCTTTTGTTAGCTTACTAATGATTTATAGATGATGTCACAAGATGAATGAGATTTGGAGCATTTTTCTAGACTGCACATCAACAGAAATCAAACTATATTTAGATGTTACCCGACCTTTAAAACCACAAACATTAAGTATGATAAAGGTACATGTACAATGTACAATACAGATCGTAACTAGGCCTCACTATATTTTTAGTGACAAATCTAAACTTTAAAGAAAATTCACACATCAGTTCCATTACAATAACCCATTAAAAAAAAGTACAAGTTAAGTAATTTAAGGACAAAATATACAGTTCTTACCTCTCTATTCTTGTGGATAACAGTAAGGAAAGAGAGAAATGTTTGCAGTGTTCATGCCTGTCTGGAAGAGATGCTATCTAGTATCAGATGTTGCTAGCACATGTTGCTGTTACCTTGTCAATATCTTCATGATCTTCATGGTCTATTGTCATGGACAAGGTTCACAGTTTGAGTCCTGCCGCGGCACTAATATCCTTTGGCAAGATATTAATCTACGTTTGCCACACTCGACCCAGGTGAGGTAAACTGGGTACCTGGCAGGAATTAATTCCTTGAAATGCTTAAGCGCCGTAATGGAAGCCATGCTAAAGCCGGGGTAATAATTTCCAAATTTGGAAGCGCATAGAGACGTTCAATATGTGCTACACAAGAACCGAATATTATTATTATTATTCCAGCATTGTCTTAAAAGGGGTTGTACACACTGCTTCCCCAACATTTCTAGAGGGTTCTTTGCCCACCAAATTTCTCTCCTACTGTTACAAATGGTCTTTGGATGGCATGGCCTATGCCATTTAATCCTTAGCGGTTGGCAAAGACCACGATACATGTGGTTAACACTAAATGAAGCCTCCGAAACAAATTGGATAAATATTATGGATGTCTTATAATTTGGGTAAATATAGTGATTCATTTTAATACTTTATATACTAAAATATTCATAAAGCTTGGAAGATTTATATGTATTAACTTTTTTATTATTTGGTGAACGATTCTTACATTATCAAGGTTTGAAACAGGTGAATACTCCTAGTACTGGTGTAAAATTTCTTCTGAAATACTGACTACTTGCAAATCATTAAAAATATAAAAAGCCAATAACATCTAACACATTCCTGTACTTTATTAGACCAAAAACAAACATAAAATAGGAAAAATGTAAACAATCCCCTATCTATAAAACCACGATAGCCAAAAATATGGTGTTAACTACAGTTTGAAGCCTCCGAAACAAGTTTTTTTGGTTATTAGTAGTTCTTGAAAAAAATTAACTGGATATCTATTTACTTTCAACTTCAAGGGAGCCTGCATATCCTAACATATGATTGCCATGCAGATTTAACATGAAACACATCGGTCTAGGTATTTAAAAAATGAACAATAATATTTTTGCTGTTTCGGAGGCTTCAAGTGTTTCGGAGGCTTCAAGTGCTAACGGAAAGTTTGTATTGTCTGTTATTCTTTAACAGTGGGGAATATCTCAGCTATTTATTGACAAGTGATTTAGGGGTCCTAATGCTACATTTTGATATGATGATTTGATAAGTTCCTATATTCATATTTGTACAAGCTGTCTGAATAGTTTGTTTCGGAGGCTTCAATTCAGCTAACGGAAAAATGGATCGACTCAGTCAAGCTTTGAAAAAATTCTTACAAGCAACATGATCAGACAAATTTTGTCATTAGTTGAAAGTATAGATATCAAGTGTTATATCAAGGACAAATGAAATGGTAGAAAGCACTTTTCAAACCAGAGCTCTTCCCATAAAGTTTGTTAACTATTGTTAACGGAAAATGAAGTCTCCGAAACGACAAATAACAACACTCTGTTCTCAAAAATAGAGGAGACGTCACAGTTTAAAATTATTTGGCACTTTACATTGAACATCTAACTTCACATTGTGCATAACAAAAACAATCCTCACTGTTCCTGAAAAAAATGCAGGGCTTTACAAAAATGTCTATGTATTTTGTGTACATCAAAAGGGTCACATTTAGGGTACTTATGTGCCTGCCAAAATTTAACGATGTAATCCATGAAGAAGTTTATGCTACCCAAGGTAGCACCCAAGTAGGTTACTCATATGCCAAAATATCTTTGAATTCTGTAGCTTTATGAGATTACTAGAGAAAAAAATGTCCAAATTTCAAAGTTACACCCTTTACCGTGAAAATGACCATATCTTTTATGCAAGATCATTGTCCTACTGGGACGTATGTCTCCATCAAACACATTCATCATCATTCCAATTGGAATTCACTAGAGGAGAATGAGAGAGGATTGAGAAATCAGTACTTTTTGGTTTCTGGATGTACATGTGCAGTTGTACATGTACTTTACACATAATGATTATACTTAAAGACCATGATATCCGAGCTGAAAAATGAAATGGATAAATTATATATCAACGGAAAGCTTATTCCGGTAAGCTATACATGTAGATTACAATAATATACAAATATACACTGCCTTGAGAGGTTCTGGTTAAAACTATGCGCAAGAGGTGACTCCAATAGTACTATTTGCTGAGGGGCGCTGCCCCGAAGCAAATGGTACTTTTGGAGTCACCGAGGCCCATAGTTTAACCAGTACCTCGAATAGAAGGCATGGTATATTTGTTTTATATCCTGCATCAAAAATTTATTTAAAAAAAAAAAAAAAAAAAAAACATTTTTGGGAAAAAAGAAATTTAGAACAAAAAAATGTCAATTTGTATCTAAAAAGATTTAAAATATTTTGTTTTCATTAAATTAAGATTTGAAAAAAATAAATTGATTCAATTAAAAAAAAAAAAAATCACTTTTTTTTTTCAACTCCCAAATAGTAAACCAAAATAGTACTCTCATATAGTACTTTCTAAAAATAGCTCAAATACTTTTGGTCATGTGACGAGCTCTCAACCAATCAAAAGCCAACAAATTTTTGATGCACGATATAATATCAATTATATGCCCGGCATTTTAGGGTCTGTCAGAGGAGTATGGGCTCTCTGAGATCTCATTATCTAAAGCTTTGAAAATTGGAAGTTGCCGACCTAAAAAATTGCTATCGACTTGATGACATCATCTTATGTCGAGTATGCATATATATTCACAATGACTTTGCATTAATTAAGCACGGCTCATCACCATGGCTGTAACAGTGTAGCAAATGTCTACATCATTCTAACAGAACACCTCTATACGGTTCCAAAGGACTTTCGATATCATTACCCTAGCCTCTGGCAACTGTAGCACTCAGTGCATTCAAGGAATGAATCCTACAAGGTACCAATTTAAATCACCTGGGTAGAGTGTGGCAAATATAGATTAATGTCTTGCCAAATGACATCAGTGCTGCAGCAGGATTTGAACCCTGTACCTTGTGGTTCACAGTCCAGAGACTTATCCACTAGACCTCAACACCTAATGTACAGCGATGTTACCTGATTTGTTTTGCCTCATTATTATTACTTTTTAAATTAAGTAAGTAGGCTATTGTGTACCTATTTATTTAAGTACCATTTATTCATTTACAACAAAATCCTTAATTCATATTTCTACAATAACAAGATATCATTCTTACTATGATTTGAGTGCTAGTTGCAAATTGAAACATGATGAAGAAGAAGAAGAAAAAGAAGAAGAAGAAGAAAAAGGAGAAAAAGGAGAAAAAGGAGAAAAAGGAGAAGGAGAAGATGAAAAGGAAGGAGAAGAGAAAAGAAAGAAGAAGAAGAAGAAGAAGAAGAAGAAGAAGAAGCTAACAGGTTATATTGTCGTTGGGGAAATACTACACAATTTTGAAGACATTACTTTAAAGGTAGTGCAGGTATGTCCCATTTGCAGGCCAAAACAAATGATAAGGTTGAATTCCAGAGGCATTTGAAAGCTGATACTAATTTAGAACTTCCCTCAAAATAGAAGGGCTTGAAAATGTCTTTTTGTGGGAAAATAACGACCGTTAGTTGTCAAATTGAATTGAGCGAATGTGCTCATTTAATTAAATAGTCTGATTTTCAGACCCTTCTACCAAATAGTTTTACGTTTTGTGCTGCCCAAAGATACAATCAGTTTGATTTTGGTCATTACAAGAAGTGGCTTATTGATGTTGACAAATGATCATGTACCATTTACAGCTCATTCTATGTCAGTCAGTCACTCAATAGTATCTGACAGTGAAGTCTAGAAAGTAAACAGGTTTCCTTGCAAAATTTGAACACTAGGACAATGTTAACCTTTAAATTTCACAGATAGGACATACATGTACGTAAAGTATTATTAGTTCCTGCAAATTTCTACAGACTTTTATGTTGGCTGCAAAAGGGATACACTACCTTTAAGGGGAACGCATTACACTGGGGCAAGTTATTTTCTAAAAAATTACAATTATTCTTAAAATCGAATTCCCTGAAGAGGGACAAAAAAGGGAAGAAGAAAAGGAAAAAGAAAAGGGAAAAAAAAGGAATAAGAAAAAGGACGAAGAAAAGGAAAAGGAAAAAGAAGAGAAATAAAAGAAAGAGAATTCCCAAAGATGTCCCCCTTTCAAAAGTGAGCTAATATAGCCTTCAGATACTTAGATTCTCCTACATACAGTAATGGTTCTCTTCTCCCAAATTCCAACAACTATAGTACATTTCACTTTTTAAAAGCATTGTGTGGTTTCTAACAGTGTCCAAGCAGTGTTTGCAATAGTCAAGAACCTTTTATGTACTTCAAACGATGTATGCCATGCCTGATAGCTAAATTCCATTAAACACTTTATTCTGAATCAAAATCTTAGCCACATGTACAAATATCCTTGCTTTTTAGAAAAACAACCTCAAAGTCGCCAGATTATTCTATTCATGTATTACTAGCCCAAATAAAACATACACGTATTAGAACAACTAGAGCTTAGAGGCATTTGTAGAAGTTTTCACAACAACCTTATCTGAAATTGTGAAGGCAAAAATATTCAGAACAAGAGGAAGTAAAAGAAGAAGGAGAAGAAGAAGAAGAAGAAGAAGAAGAAAAAGAAGAAGAAGAAGAAGAAAAGAAGTAATATCGTCCCTGTGGAAACATCACACAATGTTAAAGACATTGCTTTCTACTTGAGCCATTAAAAAAACAAAACAATGACAATTCATCTTAAAATCAGCGCATCTACCGTAGAATACAGCACAATCTTCAATTCCAATTCACTTTTTTAATTATTCATCATAACACATACTGTGAACCTACGATTTATATCAATAGTTAACAAAGCTGATGAATGCATGTCATGCAAGAGACTGTCGAGACATCAAAAGAGCTTACAGCAGTGAGTCTGATGCATGCATCTTTTATGACACCTTAAAGCTATCCAGAGGGGGAAAACAATTTGTCTGGATACATTTTCTTGATATGGCATTTTCCTGGTTATTTTCAACTTAGCTACAGGTACATGTAGAATGTATGTTTAGTATTCGTTCACAAACAATGCATGTAGTGTAGTACTGTACATGTGTAAATATTCAATATTTAATTTCTAGATTTTTATGATCATCCATTGCTATATTTTATAACTGAGCCTCCAAACTTATGCTTAAATTATAAGTTTTTGTGTCAGACATACTTACATCATATTTTCATTTTCATCATCATCATCATCACCATCTTTCAAAACCAGCCCCCCCCCCCCCTCCCCCCAGGCTATCAAGCAAACACTATTAAACTGTGATAGCCCTTCTTCTACATATTGGTTAATTGAATAATTCTTAGAAGTTTATTATCATTAATATATTAATTATTTCTATATTGAATATAATTTGTTATATTTGTTATACACTGTATATATATATGCTGTATCGCTGAAATGTAATTTGATTTGTATGTTCCAGAAGAAATTGAATTCAATTAAAATTCAACTCAAATGTTCAACTCTTGTGCATCTGGAGGGAGGCATTTCTTTACTTTTCTTAGAATTCATAATACATATTGGTTTCACATTCATCCATTAACCATTCTGTAGAGGAAACGAGACACAGTTTTCTTTTCTGCTTGCATCGTAATCCAATCCGTAAAACAGAATACATGTGGGTTTTCCAGGTAAGGCATACTACATTTATTTGACCGAGGCATTCATAGAAAAGCACTCGGGCACCTACATTTCCCATTAAACATAGTAACACTCTTGGTACAATTTAAACTTCTTGTATCGCATTAACTTACAAATTCAGGTAATGACTATTTGGGGGCCGTGAGGAGAGAGCACAATATGCTGTACCTTGATGTGGGCGACGCATTCACATAACAAGAAACAGATCTTTATTCTCTTGTAACATCAAAAAACAAATGTGCACATAACAACCTCCACCTTTACCTTCAACAAGGCTGATTCCCAATACTATGACATTCTAAGAAATGCACTCAGACCCGACAGATAATCCTTTTCCAATCAAACGTATCAATAAAATCATAATTGATGCAATTAACTTCCTGAAAGAACGTAAATCTTTCTGGCATTCAAGAAAACAAAAGAGAAATCTCTTGGAACTAGAAACATGCAAGTACCTGGTGGGAATCAATTCCTTGACAGGCTAGAGTGCCATTTTAGCAGCCATGCTAAAGCCGGGGGTAATAGTTGTGGAGCGCCAGGAATGTCAAGTTTGACAGACATGAGCGCTATACAAGAACCCACTATTATTATCATTATTACATTGTTAACCTGAGTTCCTGATAGAGTACAGTTCATGTATTTTCATTCCTAGGAATGCGGTGTACACTGATAATGGCTGCTATAAGGCTGGGGGGTGTTTCACAAAGACTAAGAACGACTTTAACCCTATTTAGCCCGGGGGGGGGGGGGGGGGGGGGGGGCTTGAGAAGCCCCCCCCCCCCCTCGACATTTTTCGC
>JAVYIG010008923.1:0-83917 GCA_035222895.1 Strongylocentrotus droebachiensis | reverse complement strand
TGGACGCCATATTGGATTTCGTGGTTTCCTGAACCACTGCTTAACGTTCTAACTTATCTTAATGGATTCTATGACCCCGAAAACCATAGCATTGACACCCAAATTATGTCTCTGGGATGGATAATAAGTGACTTATGGCCATTTTAATGTTTTGGCGGCCATTTTGGACACCAGCACTCCTAGTGGGGTTAAACTTGTATCATAGGACTGTGAGTTATAAATTTAGGACTACTACCGGGTACTTTTCTTCTTATACTCCCACTTGTAATAATCTCCCATGCAGTACTATCTACGGCAACTCTTTACCGAGGACATTTGGACTGAAAAATACCTTTTTATATGAGGGTGAAAACTGAAGACCAACAATAAAAGACTTTAAAGAGCTAGGGCCGGCAGAAATACTTCGTCATATCAGGGCCCTGTTTCATTATACATGTACTTGCTATCAACAATAAGTGCTGAATTTCTATGTCCATCAATCAAATGCCTATAATTGGTTTACATATATATATGAGTTACTCTTAACAAATTTGAAACGGGCCCCTGGTATCTATTTTTCTAACTCGAACAAGTTTCACTGTATGTGATGAGTGTTCTGATAAAAAGCTTTTTTCCCATTTTTTTCTTGTGCAGTGTGATCCAGGCAGCAGACCGCAATGGCTGCCAGGTCAAAAGAAGAAAAGCTCCAGGGTTTGAACTGTCCAATGTGTCTTGATGTCCTTAAAGAATGCTACCCTCCTAAGCTGTGGCCATTCCTTCTGCAGGGGTTGTTTAGAAGCATATGACAAGCAGCTCAAGGATCTGAATCACATTATCTGCCCAGTCTGCAGGAAGTTGACCAAACTGGATCAAAAACGGGTCGCAGGATTGACACCAAATTTCTTAGCCAAAGGTCTAGAAGATATCCTGAAGGTGGACGGCAGTGCACAAAATCAAGAAAATGATCTATCATCAAAGTTCTGTCCATTACATAGTGATGTTCTATAAAGACATTTACTGCCAGCCCTGCAGTGAGTTCATCTGTCTTACATGCTATATTGACAGCCATCAAGGTCACAAGATTAAGAAACAGGAGGAGTTAGAAAAGGAGTTAAAGACCATGAGAGATGCTCTCCTTGAGGAAGAGTACGAGGAGAAAGACCCACATTGAACAGTGTTTGAGCGCGGCTCTCCTACATAGAGATGTCATGAATATTCAACTGATTGGCTTGGAGAGGGATGTCAGAGGTGCCTTTGCCAACAAGTTTGCAACTCTCCAGCAAAATGAGGAAGAATTACTAGAGAAGATAGGAAACATCAGGAAAGACTGGACCGAGCAGTCGGTCAGCTGTATATGTCACTTCTCAGAAGTAAATGGTAGGATTAGTAATTCTGTCAAACTCTTAACCAATCATGCAAGTAAGTCTTTAGATCCTGATATGATTAAAGCTGTCTATCTGACATGTGCTGAACTAGAGGATTCACTAAAGGAGCCCACTGACGAAGAGTCTACAACACGCCTTAAAGATATGAAAAGGAATGTAGAGTTTTGTCCGGCTGGGGATGAGCTCCTTGCCCTAGGTTGTATAGATGTCAGCGACAACGACATAGAGAGTAATAGTAGTGAAAATACGACAAAACATACTGGGGTTTCTGAAGAAGCGGGAGTGCCACCAGCTAGCAGTCTGGGAACCGGGAGGGAATGCCATGCAACATGTGAAGACTACTGGTAGAAGGCGTAGAAAAAACAGGGGAAGAAGGAAAGCAGCAAGCTGGCAGTGAAGCCATATTGAATAATTCAATGAGTATTGTAAGAACAAGGCCTTTCCCTTTGGGTACAGTACGCTTGTTCGGGCTCGCAGCTCTGTCGAAGGATGCAGTGGTTTTAGGATACGCCATGGATCGGAAAGGTTGTGACCGCTTTACTCTGTCAGGTGATGAGAGTCCATGCCTTGGGAGTGAGGTGGGTGAAGTCTATGATGTTGCTTTCCTTTCAGGTGGCAGGACAATTGTATCAAAGCATGGAGATGAATTCTTTGTATACAACACCGTCCGCGGACGCAGTAGAGGTCAGAGGTACGCTTGCAAGCAATCTGGAGGATTCGTCGGGTGTGTACCGATCAGCATGACAACATCTACGCCGTAAATATAAAGCCAGAGATCTGCATCTTCCACGGTAGCAACCCTAATCCACAGAGAGTGGTCCCCACTGGGGATATCCGACCGAAGCAGATCTGTGTTACCACGAACTGGCATAATGATCACCAGTACCGAGGACATCCCGCCTAGCACGGTCACTGTCTTTGACCGGGAAGGTCGCGTAGGCACTTCCATCGTAGCAACCCATGACAATGAGTTTGTGTATGCTACGGTAGACAGCCTCGATAGAGTTCTGGTGGCTACGGTGGTGAATTATTCAGATGTGCTGAGATTAACAAGGTACAGGCTGCAAGGAATCCGGCTCGTTGAGGATGTCAGGTTCCAATACCAACAACTCACATTGACTTGGCCAATACAACGCAGTAATGTTCTTGAGTTCTCTGTTCTACATTGTCAGTCTTACACCCAACATGGTTGCTATAGCAACCCGGCACGATCTCATTTTCATACAGCTAGGGATGTAAGTAGTGGAGAGTTTGGTGATACCACCCTGGGCCCTGTTTCATAAACCTTGTTATCAATAACAAGTTACAATACATGTTATAAACTACTGATGTCCTTGCATCATTCGCTAAGAGCAAAGTTGTCCTATTTGTAATTTGTAATTTGTAATTAATAAGAAGTTTTATGAAACCGAGCCTGGGTTAGGTTGCCTGAAATATCATAATGTATTTCTACTTGTATGACAATAATCGGCTTTTGTCACCATAACAAAAAATGTTCCAGCGATGTTAATGGCTATCCAACAAAATCGACAGTCTTTCAAAACAGTGTTTGGGATATGTAAATGAGCCTACTGTGACATGAATACACGCTAAAGGCCTACTAGTTAGTGATATTTGTGAATGAAAAGTTGTTTGACATCATTATCCGAATGAAATTTTGATTAATATCAAGACTGTGTCCATTTGTATACCCAATCCAAAATTCCAAATCCTAATACTATTACCTCTACATGTATGTGAAGGAAAAGTATGGTTTTCAACAATTATGAATTTTCTTTTTTGCATTCTGGAAATTCTTTATATTTCACTCATAAGCTTCCTGACAAACTGCACACAACTTGTTCCAAAAGTCTCCCAGATGCAGGCACACATCTAAGACACTAAACAATAAAGGCATATATAGATTGCACCCCCCCCCCCCCCCCCCTTTCTTCTGAATGGAAATGGAAATAGACTTCTATGGATTTTTACGAAATAATCAGTTTCTGCTCACAAATGGACTTTTAGAAAGGTTGCAAAATTTTAGACCATTTAGTAAAGGGTAATTGGTGTAATCTGTAATAGAATGTATAGTAACTGTACAGGTACATGTAATGTCACTTGATTTGAGAGTAGCTATACTGATTGAGCAAGAAGTGCTCCTGAGTCATGAATAACTCGTTTCTTTTTAGGAGAAATATAGTTTCCCTTTCAAATTACGTTTTTTTAGTTCATGTAAAGCAATGGTGCCTCTTCAAATTCCAGAGCAATACTATACTTTCTCAAGTGAAAATAAAAGTGCTTGAATTACTACATGTTTTAGGCGAAATCTTAAGTGGAATTGCCAAAATTTGCTGTTTATAAAGCAGATGCGGTTATGAAAAGCAGTGTAAAGGTACTTTGTGGTTCATTAATGTTAATCTCCAAGTAGAATCACGTTTTTGTTCAGTGTTGTTAAACTCTTGGTGGAATAACTACAATTTATTTTTTACAAAAGTAGGACAACTTCTACAAAAGGAGTTTAATGAAAGAGAGTTCATGTGTAAAGGATTGGAGTTGGAGAATTTAGGTATGAGTATTGAGTTATTGACAGTGACATAACAATAGTCATGTTTATATATTGTGGCGCTAGAAATAGATTTTTCTCCCAGGGGGGGGGGGGGGGGGGGGGGTGTGGTCAGTCATCCGTGCTCCTATTTTGATGAGCGACATATTAAAGGTCGTCTACCAGTTTTGCAATGAGGGGATAGACCACACAGCGTGCTCACTGACCGTCGGCTATCTTTTCAACACAGCTCTCAATTAACATTAGTATAAGAGGATCACAGGGGACCAATGGTCACCGATTAGGCATTGTTTTCTAAATAGAGGGAGCAAGTAGCTAGATGTAGTACAGTGGGGCTTTAAAATATCTAAGAAATTATCAGTTATCATACCAACAGCAATTTTCCCTGGTTGTTCAATTATTCAAGGCTTAAATATTGTTTTATTTTTAAATGACTTGCATATATGTTCGGCCCGTTTTATGTCTGAAAGAAGTTCTTGATTAAAGTACTATTTTGTTACCATGTCAGGCAGATCTGGGGCAACCCAACTATAATTTCAGTTCAATGATGGTCCATGAGTTAGCTGGTACATGTGTACATGAATAAATTTGGTTAAATCATTTGTTACATTTGCATCAAATGTATTTCAAAATTTTCATTCATAAAAGGCAATGGTTCTGTCATTTTGTGGTTGTATTGATGCAGTATAACATTTGTATCAAGACATTATGATGAAAACTATCATGGTTGCAAAATGAGGTGGCAGATTAAAAAATGACTTTCTCTGTCAGATCCGTTTCAATCAATAAGTTTTTTATGGCATTTTTATTAAAAAGACCCGTTTGTTGATGACGATGATAATGATGATGAGAAGATAATGATACTGATGACGATGATAGACGATGATGATAATGATGATAAATGATCATACTGATTTTTATATTCATAAAACAGCCAATCAAAATCAAGTATTCCATGGAAGTTACCATGTGGGCAGGTCCAAGCTATTGTCCCCTCTGGGGGTCAAATTTCATCTTTATATATATTTAACAAACTATACCTCATTTTAAAGCTGAAACTATGAATTTTATGAATCTGATAAAAAAAAAAAAAATGATCAAAATACGAAGAGTGCCAAGGTCACGAACTTCGATTTTTATTAATTAGCGTGACGTACGGGACATTACATTTTTATTTTTGTATCTCGTTTGAATTATTTGTTTAAAATTAAATATCTCTGGAATTGTAGACCATCATGCTAGAAAATAGGAAAAAAATATAAACACTTTCAAAATTAATTAATTATGCAAATGAGGTAGGTTCCAAAGTGTGATGTCCCGTACGTCACAATTTGATCACAATTTGTTTAATTTTAATTATGAAAATAATTTTTTTTTTTAAAGATATTCTAGGAAGTTCTAATTTAGATGAATACCTAACAAAAAATAGGTTTAACAAAAATTAAAACAATTCTGTGTTGATTACATAATCAAATTAAGAAATGTGACGTACGGGACAAGTGTGTGACGTACGGGACAACCCCATATAAAACCAATGCAAGATGTGAAAAAGGAAATGACCAAAAGGAGAAATATATACTGTGTTAGGAAACTTGTTGTATACAGGGATATATGAACATTCCAACTGGGTCCCTTCTAGGAATTTACTTGTTTGTACTGAATTTGATGTAATTAGTCTTCAAGCCAGACCCCTGGTATTATCAACTTTGGTATTTTGCCAGTTGATGTCCCCAACATTGGCAGGATGCTAAATATGTAAATCATAATAGCGTACTAGTTCCTGGAATGAGTCTAATGAAATTATATGGTAGTAGATGCACCAGAAGCTGGCTTTTACAACTCATAGATGCTGCAGGTAAGAATCTTAGCACATGACGCTATCAAGCTCTCCATGTGAGGTTTTTTGATATTTCATTTAAATGTCATATATGATGGTAAAGGATTACAGCATCCACTGTACATGTTATGGAGCCAGCTTGGGAATTTTGATCTCCTAAAAACTAAATCATAATTTTTAAGGAAGGATAGCCTTTTTGAGTATTTCACACTCTCACCCACTTAAGATTTTTATCACTTTTTACACCATGCATTTTTGTTGATTTTGCTTTAATCTTTTGAATTGTGGAAAAGGTCACACAAACCTTTAGGGTTTTAATTTCTTATATCTGGTGGTGTTAATAAGATGTCTTTAATCAATACAAAATACATTCAAGATTTATATTTTTGTATCCATCTTTCACAAACATGTAGGCTACATTAATGTACATCAAAATTCTTGAATATATGACAGCAACATATACATGTTCTAATCTGTGATAAAAGGATTTAAAAAAGACATGTTCAGCATTATCTTTGAATTCCTTCAAATTATATGATATTACTATCAAGTAATTCAAGCAAGCTATGAAGAAAAGACTTCATATTTTAATGTATCTTTGTTCACAAACACTTAGAGCATAAGAAATGTTCTTTGACAAAATATGATGTGCCGAGTGTTTCCCCTGTGTTTCAAACAAGTTTAAATAAAAGTTTTCAAGTTTAAAGGTAAAGACCAGTTATGGTCATGCGATTGCATTGTGAAAGAAACGTTGTGGAATCGATCAGAAAAGGTTGATCATTTAGCATCTAGCATCTGCAAGGTTCTGAAATCATCAAAATGATAATAAATTTGGCCCATTCTTTGTAAAGTTACAAGCACTATACACAGAAAGATGTATATGGGACTACCTATATCTCTCACAGTCAAATAGATATAATAATTTACCAAATATATCAATTAGTAGGCGGTTTCCCGGCAAATTTTATCATCATGTATTAGTCAAAACATATTCTTTCACATGATTGGTAATGAGAGCTTCCATTCCATTTTTTGAAATTGGGGCGTTTCCAATACTGGTCTGTACCTTTAAGTTCATCTTCTTCATTAATTATTATTTAAACAAATTTTGCAATGTTGAATGGAATGGATAAAAGAAATGAGAAAAGAAGCATGACTGCACATGATAGATGGGTAAATGGAATAAAAATGGTAATATACATGTAGTGTGTATGAATATATTAATTCAATTTGTTTTCTTTGTTAAAGTAATATTTGTATTGATTTACCCCATAAATTAACACAGTGGATATTAAGTGATGGTCAGAGGATCTAATTGGGTTCTAAAACACTCTAATTGTCACTGATTTCAGTTAAAATTGTTCACATTTAACAAATTTTGACGAAAATTCTTCATTTCAATGCATTTTCCCATAGGGAAAAGTTGTCCCGTACGTCACGTGTCCCGTACGTCACATACACACATTTATGTTTTGGTATATTACATAACAACGAAAGGTCAGAAAAATATGGTAATAGTTGTGATTAATGCTTGATTCTATAATGAATTAAAATATCATTACCATAAATCTCATAACTTAATAAATTCAGAGAACTTTTATGATGAACTTATTTTTGAAAAAGTCAGAAATTCTCTGGTCCCGTACGTCACGCAGCACATTAATTACATTAAAAATTAATTTATGAATTGGTCAGAACTAAAACTTTCCACAAATGAACTAGCCCATAATAGCCACAGACTCATACCAAAAGATAGCCATATAAATAATGTCATCCATTGTTATTTCTTGTTTAAAGTCTCTGAATGTCCCGTACGTCACAAAGCAAATAGCTTGGACCTGCCCATTAATGGCAAAGTTACCATCAATGGTAAGTTTTGTGCAACAGGGCCCAGGGTTTTAGTTTACAATGTAAATCATTACGAGTTTTAATAATTCTCATTAGTGAAGATGGGAGGAGAAGTTGAGTGTAACCAAGCCCGTTAAGTGTGATCTTATTTGATGAGCGACCTATTACACTATCAAAGAAATGATCAATTATTACACCGACAGCAATATTCCCAGTTCATTTAATTATTCAAGTTTTAAAAATTGTTTTCTTTTTAAATGATTCCAAATGTGTATTCGAAGTGTGTAAAGAAGTTATTGATTAAAGTACTAATGTTACAATGTCAGGTAAATCTGGGGCAAGCCAATTATTGTTTCAGTTCAATGATGGCCCATGAGTAAGCTGGTCTATATTTTGAAAATTCTTTTTTAACACTTGCATCAAATTTAGTTCGAAATTTCATTTTATGAAAGGTAATGTTTCAAAATCTGTCATTTCTTGGTGTTATTGATGCAATGTGCTACAAATCACATTTGTATCGAGACATTAATGAAAATGATCATGGTTGCAAAATGAGGTAGCAGATTAAAGAAAAAAATTATCTGTCTGTCAGATCTGTTTCAATCAATTCATTTTTATGTCATTTTTATCAAAGCAGTTTGTATAAATGTAGGATATTTTGACCCAAAGTCGAAAGAGTAAATAATTGATTGACTGAATGAATGAATGAGTGAATGAATGCATAAATGAATGAAGGAATGAACTAATAATTGAATGAATGAACGAATGATTACATAGATGAATGATTGAATAGATCGATAAATGATTAAGTGAATGAATGGATAAATGAATGGAGGAATGAACGAATGATTACAAAGATGAATGATTGAATAGATCGATATATGATTAAGTGAATGAATGGATAAATGAATGAAGGAATGAATGAATGATTGAATAGATGAATGAATAAGTGAATGAATGCATAAATGAAGATAAACGAATGAATGAATGAATGCATGAGTGAACTGGTGGCTGAATGAAATATTGAAAACAAATGAATCAATCAATCATTCAAAGAACTATTGAAACGATGATTAAATAAAATTCTATCAACTTAGTGATTGATATAAAGATTTCAATCGTGATCTAAATCACATATTTGGGGGAAAGCACGTAAATAAACACGAACATGTTCTCTACCTCATCTCCAAAGATGCGCCCCCATTACGCATAGTGAAGTGCACTTGACATACAGGATAGAGGGATAGAGAGAGATACACTACCCATCCACCGGGCCAAAGTTTTGGTATGGGGTCATGAATTTGGTTCAAATAAACACATTGGAAGCATATGCGATTTTACAATAGTCAATGATCGTTGTCGCGGTTGAAATCGAGTCTAAAGTGATGAAATTGTCAATAATACATTATTTATGCTGCATAGCTCACTCTCGAGACTGATATTACTTTAGCTTTATTCTTGACTACAATCGACCGATCGCGATCTGCTATTCCCGTTTGGAAATGATCAGAATGGTTACGGCTACCATGGAATGGCCTTAGGCGTTATTAGAAATATTTAAAATTTACCGGGAGCACCGGTAAATTTTAATTATTCAATTTCTTGAAAGCAGGAGTGTTTAGGGGCAAATTTTCTAGTGCTTATAGTACATCTACAAGGGCATCAAAATATATCAACATTTTAATAAATTGTAATAAATTGCTATCCATCCAATTTTCTAAATTTCCCAAAACTTTAGATTACCTTTAAGGGCTAAATGACAAATATAATAAGAATGATAATGACAGAAACCGTTATTGAAGTAGGGTCTAAATAAAAGATGGAACGTATTACATCGTTTTCATTGACTTAACAACAGCAGAAACCGATGAGCATCCAAGTAGCGTGCACGGGCGATGCGTGTGTGTGCGTGTGTGTGTGTGTAACTGCGTGAGGTGCGTGTGTATGTTGGTTTGTGTGTGTGTGTGTGTATAAATTGTAACTGGAAGGTTAAAACGACATTCCGTTAATCCTAGAAGAAATGTATTCTGACATAGCGCCATCTACTGTTGCGTAAATTTTAATTATAAACGGATTCATTTACTCACTCATTGCTTTGTATGATTGTGTCTCTGTTACTTTCCCCAGAAGGTTTTTGACAGAAAACTGAATCAATTGTATTATATATCGTTTCTAAAAACTTTTGCAACTGTCTACAAAATGAAAAAAACTAATTTCTTGCCAATTTCATAGGGCTTCAGGAACTAGTCTTTCAAAGACCAGTTTAAACATCTCGTATATCGCTTCCACGAGTCATCTTCCTATCTAAATTCAAATAAATTATCAGAATTGAAATCAGAATTGAAATATTTATGCTGATTGAGAACGAGATGAACATTAAGCATAATTTCGACGGCATAATGGAAGGCGCTCGATTTTTCCGAAGGTTCGTTTTTCCAAAGTTTCATAATTTCTAAACACATATTTCCGCATGAAAGGGAGTTCATTAATGTGATTAGGAAAATGATATAGGGTTCATAACTCCAAGCATTTCTTGTGTTTTCCAAATGTTCCTTTATCTGAATAATAATTTATACACTGAGTTCAGGAAGTGAAATAGGTATTTTCATTATTTTTAAGGTTCGTGATTCCGAAATTGTAATAGGGCTCAAAAATCCGAATCTGAAAAAGGAGATTCCTTATTCCGAATGGTGAGATAAAGCTCTGTATGTTTTTTTTGGAATCATGAATCCTTTTTTAATTTTTGTTGAGTTATTGACCCTATTTCCTATTCCGAATTATGAACCCCATTTAATTTTTCGGAAAAACGAACCTTCGGAATAACGATTCTTCGACATTATGAAGCTTCGAAAAAAAAAACATGCAACCATTCGATACTTTATTGGTGTTGCTGCAAACCGGTCAAAGACACTATATTATGCAGCATAGATTTGTATCGATATCAAAACTGAGAAGGGAAACCCTCCAAAAGCAAAAGAAATAGAATATAGATTATTGGAAAATAGAAATGAAGAGAAAAAACTTTCATTGGAAAGAGACACCCTTTCAATTCATTTAATTAAATGGGAAGCATTGGAAAGTTTAGAATAAATGTTTTTTGTTTTTATTTTTTCTCAATATACAACTTCTAGACCCTCTTCTCTTCTCTACCCTTGCTTTTTGTTCTCTTCTCCTTTTCTTTTTCTTTTTCTTTGTTTGTTTGTTCGTTCTATGTCGGTGTGTGTTTTGTATACTGTTGTACTTGTTATGTGGTTAAATGTTGTGTGGTGCGGGGGTAGTAGGTGTTCCCTAGCTCTTTCCTTTTTTATTTTTTTATCATTTATCTTTTTTTTATCATAACCCTTCTTTTTTTCTCTCTGAAGGAAATTTAAGAGCAAAAAAAATATTGTGGAAAAGAAAATAAATAACTTGAAATTTATACGCAAACTGGTCGAGGAAATAGTACACATTTTATTTGCGATTTGTTTAAAATGTGAAAATATAATTTTGGTCATGTGAATATTTTTCATCTGTAAATGTGTAATTTTATTTGTAACCTTGTATGTAAATGTAAAAGTTCATTTGCAAATTTACTAAGACCTATGTTAAAATTATTTTGTTAGTTTGTATACAATGTTAAAATTATTTTGTTAGTTTGTATACAATGTTATAAATTATGTACAATTTTTCTTTATGAGAGAAATGAATAAAAACCTATGAAAACAAAAAATTACTTTCATCGAATGCAAGAGGGCGTCCTTGCGTTTACCGCGCGCTACAATCATTCAAAATCTCGGGACCATTGTGGCCGATGTAACAAAGATGAAATGTATCACTTGAGACTTTGGCGTTCTCCGCAAATGGATGAAAACTGTGGCCTGGGTTTGAGAGTCTTAATGGGAGCAACCAATCAATCGGATTTATAATCAGGAATAGCAGTTTTTTTCGACTTTTCACAGGTGAGCACTTCATATTATTAACATAAATGTTATCAATCACATTATTAACATCACTATAAAGTTGTTTTAAAAATCACCTTCTTTTAGAACACATACATGTATTACAGAACTAAAAAGACTTTAGTCAACTTGGGTTTATAGCCGTTTGGTCTGCAACTAGTTCGTCTGCTACCCGATTGATTTATTTTCATTTAGTCTACACCCAGCCAGTCTACTATCCACTTGGTCCAATAATCATTTCGTCTATTTATCATTTGATATAATGACCATTTAAGTTCATAGTCATTTAGCAAAATGTCTATGTTGTCTAATTTTGAATAGGTCTACTACCGATTCCGTCAATCACTCATTTGTTCTAATTTCCAGTCGGTTAAATTCCCAACTTGTCTAATGCCCATTTCGTCTACTATACATAAGGTCTAAGGGTTAATAATAATAATAATATTTAGTTCTTAAATAGCGC
The DNA here is from genome assembly GCA_035222895.1 of Strongylocentrotus droebachiensis. Lineage (NCBI taxonomy): Eukaryota > Metazoa > Echinodermata > Echinoidea > Camarodonta > Strongylocentrotidae > Strongylocentrotus > Strongylocentrotus droebachiensis. The sequence continues at coordinate 71,922 of JAVYIG010008923.1, read as the reverse complement.
TTAATACAAATGTCTCTAAGCGCTTTACAAATATACTATTTGAGGATTATTATTATTTCAGTATGATTATGCGATCATGTGGATAGTATTGTAGACCATATGGGAATAGACGAATTGGTTGTAGACCAAACGGCAATTCACCAACATATGTAGTGTCGCAGCGTGGGCTCAGTCATTGGTACTCCCCTGAACATAATTGCATCATAAAATGTGCGACGAGTGACAACATTTTAAAACTCACTGCAATCAATCTGTATATAGTGTAATCGAGCATGATAAAAAGTGTTCATCTGTACCATTTTGAAAATGCTGTCGTTTTATAATTGGCCATTTTAATACTTTAGTTCTACAGTGAACGTCTCTATGCGGTTCCAAAGGGCTTTAGTTATTATTGTCCTGGCATTATTTCGATCTGGACAGCAATTTTATTAGCTAAGAAAATATGATGTTAAGGAACAACACTAAGCGGTAACCATTTACCTCACCTGGGTACATCATGGCAAATGTAGATTAGTGTTTTTATCAAAAGATGTGCCACGTCGTAGGGATCCACAGTCTTGTGACTTATCCACTTTAAGTATTACTCTTATTATTACTCTTAGTAGTAGTAGTAGATGTAGTAGTAGGAATGGTATTAATATGCTAATAACGGTGGTGATGAGGACTATTTGTTATTACTATTGTAAATATCATTACAATTATTATTATGATTATTATTATTATTATAATAATAATTATTATTATTATAATTATTATCATTCTTATTGTTAATATTATTATTAGTAGTAGTAGCTGTAGTTGTAGTAGTAGTGGTGGCATCCTATGTTGTATTCAGCTATGTACTGAATCGAAGAAAGGACGGGCGAATATTAAAAAAGAGTCTTGTTTAGAAAAGAAGAAATATGTAAATAAAATTATAGAGATACCATTACAGAATAGAAAGATAGAGAATTATAATGGAGAAAAGAGATGACAAAGACATTATGTATATATATGTATATATATATATAGAGAGAGAGAGAGAGAAACAGTTTATAGAAGCAGACTAAGGGGTGAGAGATATTAGAGCCTAATATTAAGACACTTAGAAAAGAGGGGAAACAGAAGAGAGACAGAAAGAAAGGGAGAGACAGATAGAGAGAAAGACAAAGACAGAGATCAGGGAAGAAAGTAACGAATGAAAATCATGATAAGAGAACAGTTTTTTGACTTCATTTGATCGATTTCATGTATTATAACCGCAAACGGATTAGCGTAAGACTAACACGACACTTTTTTCACAATTCAACTTACTATATTTGCCCATGCATAGTCAGCAAAGCCCTGGTACAGCGCTGTATGGAATCATGCATGTGATAACCTTTTGTGTGCCTTAAACATGCCACTGTAATGCCTGTATAATAGATTACACCAGCCATATATACAAATAGATATAGTACGAGTTGTCTACACAACTCATGATATCTCTATTTAAAGCTTATCTGTACTAGTCTATAGGAGGGATTACACCACTCTGCAAGGTCACTGGACAGGTGGTTATCTCATCCACTCAGCTCTGAATTAACATAAGAAAAAGAGGATCATGGGGGACCAATGGTCATCGATTAGGCATTGTTTTCTATATAGAGGGAGCAAGTAGCTACATGTAGGACAGCATGGCTTTAACATAGCTAATGAAACATATCCTTAGTATGCGGCCTACTTAATCAAAACACGTATGAGGGTTCCAACCCCTCCCCCCCCCCCCCCATTTCTCATTTGGAAACCCCGAATATATATTTTTCTGTCGGTAATTAATTATTAACAAACGGCAGAGTACGGTATATATAGTTGTTTATATTTTTGCAATCAGTAAAGGTCCATGAACTAGGTTCAAGGTACATTTGTATGTCTTTGAATACCAAAATAGACATGGCGGGATAAGCGTTCATGCAGTTTTGTATTCGTTAAATCCTTATATAAATTGCCTAATCGATTTGTGCATGATTTTGTTGATAGTTGGATTAATTTTCCTCTCATTTTACTCCCTTTCACACAAATTAGAAACGAAATAATTAAAGAAAACAATCAACCATGTTAAAAAAGGGAAGAAAAAGGAAGAAACAGGATGAAAAAAAATAAAAGAAAATATCGTATGTTCATAGCCTTTAGTCGGTTTATTGTGTTGTATATAATACTATACTACTACTATTACTACTACCACCATCACCACAACTACTACTACTAGTACCACTAATACTAATACAACCATCACCACCACAACTACTACTACTACTACTACTACTACTACTACTACTACCACCATCACCACCAATACTACTACTAAGGGGAGCCTTCCAAAGTTGCGACTGTGCCCGAACGCGTCGGGGCGCAGAGCAGGATATGAGAACAAAGGAGGCGCCTTTTGGCGCCCATTTGCGCCTTTTGGCGTCGGCTACGAGAGGACTCCAGTTGGTTTCCAGCTCATTAAAATCTGGCTATTGTTTGGAGTCTCTTTGTTACGAGATAAGCCCACCGAGGCGTGTCCCGGTGAAGCACTTGACATTTGTGAATGGGAGCTTAAACCTTGAAAAGCTTTTGCGCCCTTTTGCGCCCGGTCCGGCGCATTAGTTATTCATGTATAATGCCCGCTTGTGTGTCCCTCTCGTCTTGCGAGATTTGACTCTTGCTACTGATTTGTTCTAATATTATTTTACGTACATGACATTGGTTACAATTTTTGTTCTGATTGTTTATTTCCCTCTCGACATCGGAGTTCTGTAGGCGTTAACGTTTGCATGATTGTTCATTATTTCATCTCCTCCTGTTCTGTTCATGATTGTGTTAAATATCTCAATTTTAATACAAATAGATTTGTTCACGAAAAAGTTTTTTTTTTTAAAACTTACCCTACTCTCTCTGACATTGTTTTCTCATGCATGTTTTGACATTTGATTTGTTTCATATTACATTAAATGTGTGTATATTTCCTTTTTATAGCGATGTTATCGCATGTTTCGGTTTTCTTGTTTTGTTTTCTTTAATTTTTGTTGTATCTTGTAAACGATCCTGTCGTATGATCATTATAAATCATAATTCATAATTATATCATCAACCTGTTATTTTAATACAGGTCCTTTAAATCTTCGTAATATTAGAGAACGTATTTCAAAATCCGTGATGTTGAAAATGATCGGGCATATCGCAAAACTCCCAGGGAGATTACCAATTGCAAATCAACAAAGTAAATTATACCTAAATCGTAAGAATAGAGCATGCATTACAAAGGAAGAATTAGTTTATCATTCTGCTCCAAAGAAACTTTATCGAATATTTCTTTGCGAAGAAGGGGGGGGGGGGGAGGGGTTGAGGGGTTGCAACCGCGGCCAGTTTTAGATCTAGGTCATTGTTGTGAAGAATTAAAATACGTATGTATTGTGCTGAATTGGGGCCACGTACGTGGTATCGAAAAAGCGAAGTGCGTTCTAGAACAAATACAGGCCATGACAATTCGTTGAATTGATTCTCGTAACATTGTTACAGAACTGTCTCGCTGTTTAAATAAGGATCCATGTGTTGGTATCAAGTAGAAGACGGAATTTATAATAATTGCGTTATTTTGGGCCATTTTTTTGTTGTTTTGTGGGGGGGGGGGGCTAGCCCTTATTTCTTGTTCTACTGGGTCATCAAGAAACACAAATAGTGTTGAAATTTTCCGCAATCCCTTTAGCGCCGAGGGTAGAAAAGCCTATTCAAACTCAGCTGGACAATAGCATTAATGTAATGTTGGTCGAACAATCAGGGAGAAATACTGAAATATTGAAAAGCGTTCTGTCATCAGATCAAAATAGGTCATAATATCATCAATCTCTGTTCTTTCACATGCAAGATCGATTTAAAAAATAGAAACGTAGGTTCTCTAAATCATCGCAGTATCAGCTATTGTATTTCAAAACCCGTGATTTAAAAATGATACTTATAATCAAATGCATTGTAAGATTCTTCTTGAAATCAAGATTATAGGGCCTTTATAAATATGTCATACGAAACAAACAAACATCTGCAAATTAAAGATATTACAAAAATGATACCCCTATTGTCGGGAGCCTGCATCATCAAAACGTTTTGGTTTAGATGGAAGACGCTCTTATTCGAAATGCACTCACCAAAATTCTGCTCGAATCATAAGGAACTGTCTCCCTGCATAATTAATTTTACGGAAAATGAATATCTGTATCATCGGGGAAATCGATATACTCTACCAGATTATCATTTTATCGTTTTATTATGGAATGTTAGTTTGATTAAAGGAGAGACAAAATAGCATAATAATAAATAAATACAGTACAAACTATATACCGATGCGCCCAACTTTCTCTCTCTCTCTCTCTGTCTGTCTGTCTGTCTTTCCCTCCCTGTCTCTCTTTCTTATTTCGTTCTTCTTCTTTCTCCGCATTTTTTCTTTTTTATTCTCACTCTTATTCCCCCTTCTTCTTTTTCTTCTTCTTCTTCTTCTTCTTCTTCTCCCTCTTCTCCTTCTTCATCTCTTTTTATTTAGAAATACGTATTTTAAAATACACAATTTATAAAAAGTAAAAGATTTGTATGTAAATCTCTGTTGCATCAAATTGATATGAAATAGTTTATCAGCCTACATTGACGGTTATAATATAATACATTATACTTTAGCGAAAAGATATAAACGTGATAAAATGAAACTAAAGAAGAATCCAAAACGGGGGCGGGGGCCGGGGGGGGGTGGGGGTGAAAGGAGAGACACCATATGAAAAACTTTCGTTCATCTGCTCCGCACGCATCGCACCGTGAGCTACAACACGTGAAATTCCATACCATTTCTTACCCGTCCTTGTTTTATGTTCATGTTATGAACAAGACCCATTCTCCCTATTTTGTCATAATGGACGCACCCAGCGATCTGTGTTACGCGTCCCTGCTTACTCGGGTTTCAGGACATCACTTTCACAGGGTGAATTTGAGGATTGAGTCCTTTCCTTTGCCTCTTCTCCAAGTAAATCCAATTATCTCTAATCCTCTTAACTAGCGAGGGACAATTAGCTATTATGTAATCACCTTGACTGCAATGCCTTTAATCACAAAAGGGTCGAGTGTGCCAGATTAACTGCATTTATCTGTGTGTGTGTGTACTAGAACTTAAGTGTTGTACTTCCCCTACCTCCAGTGTTCGGAGGTCGGCGGCGGAGCGCATAGAAGTGGGTATTGCGTGTGGGTGCTGAGAAACTGCTCAGTACTTCAGTATCTATTTTCATTTTCCTTTTTTTTTTTAAATATGAAAAAACATGAAAAACGAACTGTTAAAATTATCTTTTTTTGAATAAAAAGAAAACAAAATACATAAATGCCAGCTGCCATCTTGCAAAATAAGCCCGACTCGCTGGACGTCGGGTAAAAATAATGTAACCAGCGGCCATTTTTATGATCGCTTTTATTAATTAGAAACTGGCCTAATACAAATTCATCAAAGATTAAACGTTCTGATCTAAAAACAATAATTATCGGCAAGGTTTTGTTGTCCTGACGGATATCTAAAAACAAAAATTATCGGCAAGGTTTTGTTGTCCCGACGGAGATCTAAACACAATAATTATCGGCAAGGTTTTGTTTAGTACTAGGGAACGAAATAAAGAAAGAGCGGCTGATAATGTCGAAACGAGAAGAATATTACTGTACAATACTTATAAAAAGTAAAAAAAAAATTGAATGTAAATCTCTGTTGCATCGAAATAATGGCGGTAACTCTAGACAAATAATTGAAACAAATGAAAACAAGATATGCAAATGTATTAAACAATTTTAATATGTACAACTGAATACAAATAAATACGACTGTGTACAAATCTATTAATTTTATCCTCATTAAACTGTGTTAACGAGGAACACGTCATGTTCACATTGGGTGTTATATCGCCTACGGATATAAGTTACATGTAATACATGTAACTTTTACAATCACTTTGTTATTATAAAACAATGACAAAAGACGGCTCTTTGAGCAGCTAATAGTTGTTGCGCCCATTGTTCCGCTCATAGGCGGCTAGTACCTTTAATCACAAAAGCACCCTGCACCCCTACCCACACACACATACATAATCACCATACTCGTAATATACTATTGTAAACAATCATTTGTGGAAGTAAAATAAAGATGTTTACGCTTAGTGTTTGGAGGTCACACTATGTACTGGATAGTCATAACCGTGTACAAAATCAATGTAAAGTGTTAGCTCATTTTACATTTTCACTTTATTACTAGGCCAAATTACATCCTATGAAAGGGATTTAGTAACATTACTTTGTGGACATATCGGATCATACCAATACATATTTTATTAATCACCCATCACTTTTTGCAATTGTCAACAAAGTTACTAATTCCCTTTAAAGGTAAAGACCAGTAATGGTCATGCGATTGCATTGTGAAAGAAACGTTGTGGAATCGATCAGAAAAGGTTGATCATCTAGCATCTAGCATCTGCAAGGTTCTGGAATCATCAAAATGATAAGAAATTTGGCCCATTCTTCGTAAAGTTAGAAGCACTATACACAGAAAGATGTATATGGGACTACCCTATATCTCTCACAGTCCATGAGAGAAACAAATTTACCAAATATATGAATTAGTAGGCGGTTTCCCGGCAAATTTGTTATCATCATGTATTAGTCAAAACATATTCTTTCACATGATTGGTAATGAGAGCCTCCATTTCATTTTTTTGAAATTGGGGCGTTACCAATACTGGTCTTTACCTTTAACTTGGATTTTCTCACATTATCTTATCAGTGGGCATATTATCTCACAAATTTACTTGACCCCTTCGAAAGGGCGTTTTTCCATTGTCATTGCTGATTTGCAGAAAATGCGTTCGAAGAGGGCTGCGCTCAGATTTGTGAATATATCGTTGCGTTTAGATCTATTTATTTGTCCATTAAACATATAGTATTGAACTTGTTCTATTCTTATCGATGTTAGTTATTCTATAGCTTTACATAATTATGGGAGGTTTTTCATAATTATTAATGACATCCTATATAATGAAGTATTTATTATTAAACACGTATTCGGACTCCTTTTTGCGCAATTTGTCAAGAATTCTGAAAACGTTTACATTTGCACGTTAAAAGAAGTAGACGCGTCAACAGCGCTGTTGTAATTTAATGGGCTCGTCATGCACTCACAAGCATTGGGCACTACGGCATGATAACATGATTTGCAGAAAATGCGTTCGAAGAGGGCTGCGCTCAGATTTGTGAATATATCGTTGCGTTTAGATCTATTTATTTGTCCATTAAACATATAGTATTCCCTCTTCTTCTTCTTCATCTCTTTTTATTTAGAAATACATATTTTAAAATACACAATTTATAAAAAGTAAAAGATTTGTATGTAAATCTCTGTTGCATCAAATTAATATAAAATAGTTTATCAGCCTACATTGACGGTTATAATATATGTCGGACATTATACTTTAGCGAAAAGATATAAACGTGATAAAATTAAACTAAAGAAGAATCCAGAACGGGGGCGGGGCCGGGGGGGGGGGTGAAAGGAGTGACACAATAGCATAATAATAAATAAATACAGTACAGACTACGGATGCACTCAACTTTCTCTCTCTCTCTATCTATACATCTCTCTGTCTATCTGTCTGTCTTTCTCTCTCTGTCGCTCTCTCTCTCTCTCTCTCGCTCTCTAAACAGATGATATAGGGAAAACGAAATAGTTTGTAAGTATTGCTTGGAGAGCAAAATAATTAGTCTGTTTTATTTACTAATGTAAAGCGCTTTGATCATGGTTTATGTCAAGGTGCTATATAAATATCAATGTGTATGAATATATTTTCAAATTTTGACAATTATAGTTTGTAAATATATGTATTGACAAAGTACATAAGAACGACACAAAAATGCTGGGAGTATTTTGGACCTACATAGAATATGCGAAACTGAGCTATGTCTTTGGCCCATGATCCCACAGCTATTAAAGTTACGTAAGAGGAACAATGAACGTTGCGGAGGGTACAAGTCGTTGTCGTGGTTATAAACTCCAAAGAGCGGAAGTGAGGTAAGGGTATCTATAACCCTGTTTTTGTTGTTTTGGGGGGCGGGAAGGGTCTTGTTATTCTTGCAGTTGTCGTTGCTGTTTTTTTAATTTTTTTTAATGGGACCACGTTCCGACATACTCATAAATAAAAATCATATTACGTAAAGCCAGACTTTACCCTATCTGAAACAATCATTCAAAGGCAACAATCATGCAAGATGATCGTTTTTTCTCTCTTTCTATGTGTGTGCATGTGTGTGTCTCCCATTCGCACTCTCTCTCTCTCTCTCGCTCGGTCGTTTTCTCTGTCTGTCTGTCTCTCCGTCTTTCTGCCAATGTTGTTCCGCCATTTGCTTGTTTGCCGGCACAATTCCTTCTTTGAGATAAATTATTATAACATAATAATGATGTACACAATTTATTATACCGTTTGTTTATTATAGGGAGCGAAATAGAAAACGAGCGTCTGATAATGTCGAAATGCGAAGAATATTAATGTACAATAATATTATACAAAGTAAAACTTTTGAATGAAAATCTCTGTTGCATCAAATTGATATAAAAAATGTTTATTATGCTATATTGACAATACTGTTATGCGTCGGACATTAGTCTTCAGCGAAAAGATATCTATATATAAAAAAAGACAAACTAAAGGGGAAACAAAATCGGAGCTGGGGGGGGGGGGTGATCGGAGAGACAAATATCATATAAATAAATACAGTAAGGACTACCGTGACGTCCAATTTTGTATCTCTCCCGCCACCTCTCTCTCTCTCTCTCTCTTTCCCTCTCCCTGTCTGTCTCTCTGTCTATCTGGCAATGTCGTTTTCCATCTTCATTTTTGTTTAATAATGTTTCTATTCCTTCATTTGCTTGTACCGTGTACGCCGACAACATCTCTTCCTTGAGATGAATTATTATAACATAATTATCCCTTGTGATGTACACATCATACCTTATATTTATTATAGGAAAATCCTGCGTACGCCACTGGATATGACATGAACTTGTATACAGATTGCAAAGCCGATTATACGCGGCCAATTTTACTATACTTTTTTTGCGAAAATTTGTCAAATTAGAAAGAGTATACAATTTTTGTTAATGATAGAATTAACGTAACTTGATCAAAAACGGTTCAGAAACAGCTGAAATATCAAAAATACATCCGTTCAGATTTTCATCGATTCATATCTATACTAACTTGGGGGAGGGTATGGAAGAGTGTTTAAAAAGGTCACTTTAGAATTATTGTTATTATTACCATTAGTATTGTTATAATGCATTTTATAAAGATTTCCTTTACTGATCATGACGCACCGTGAGTTCATTGATTACCAAAACAATGTCAAACTCTCCCGTCTGACTATTGCAAAGAACGGCATGAGAAGAAAAGACACGACGCAAAAAGAATACATAGAGTTTTATTTTAATACGATATGGGTTGTTTATGATAACCAAGTCAAGAGAGGAGAAGAAAAAAAAAAGGATTTGACTGACAAAATATAAGTGCTTCCAAGCTCAGGCTGTGGCAATGTGCTACAAGTAGCGTGAATAATGACGGGAGAGAATGATAATTCCTTTGTCCATTACGACGCTAGGATAATATCGCGACGTGGAAATTATACAAATATGTTGATAATCATTCGAATTACAAACATACACAACCGTCCCAAACAGTTATCAGTTTTCCGACTATAACCGCATACATGTATTCATTCACTCATTTTTCTTTTACTTTTTCTTGTTGGGGACAATCAAGCTCGCAATTAAACAACCATTCATCGTACATAGTCATCTTTATTTCACATTCCATACAGTCGTCACAAATTTTAAAAGGAGGCGTATTAAACCAACAACAGAAAAAAAATATCATAATTTATTCTGATCAAGATGAACGAGTGTGTTGATTGCCCCCCAAAACAAAAACGCTCCCACTAGACAAGTTCAGGCTGTGCTGTAGCAATGTACATCGCAAAGCTTCCACAATAATAGGAAAGATAATACCCCCGCCCGTTGCGACGCAAAACGGCGCGAGAAGAATAGATCGCAAAGCGAGAAGAATACATCAAGTTTTTACAAACAATGGGATGTTTATTAGTACGAGAACAGGAAGAGGGAAAGGCAGGCTTTGGCTGACAAATACTTTCTGTATAGCAAGTTTAAGCTGTACCGTTGTGCATCGCGCATCACGAGCGAGAACAATGGCGGGAGAGATAATCTTCCATCGTCTGGTAGGGCGCAAAAGGGCGCAAGAAGAATAGAGCGGGTTTATACCAACAATAGACAGTTTCTTTTCATATGCAAGAATCAGGTGAGGGTAACTGTCACGCCCCTTTGCGCCCCTTTGCGCCCCTTTGCGCCCCTTTGCGTTTCTTGAGGCGCAACCTTTCTATTCATGGCGCCCCGACGCGTTCGGGCACAGTCGCAACTTTGGAAGGCTCCCCTAATACTACTACTACCATCACCACCAATACTACTACTCAGTGGCGTACGCAGGAAGCGGGGGGGGGGGGGGGGGGGGGAAGAGGAAACTTTTCTTCTTTTTTTTGGTGTCGAAATTTGAAAATTTGACATTTTGCTCCGTAGGGGGGGGGGGGGGGGGTGGGTAAGGTCACTTTTTTAGGTCAATCATTGGCATTTTTTTGTTTTTTGTTTATAAAAAAAAAAAAAAAAAAAATCCGAAAAGGGGGGGGGGGGGGTTAAGCCCCCAACCCCCCTACTACTACCACTATCACCACCACTACTACTACTACTACTACTACTACTACCACCATCACCCCCACTACTAATAGCGCTTCCACCCAGCATCTAGACCAAGAACTAGATAGTTTATTCCTCAGCACTTTACATCCTGACTTATGGATCCTGCTGAGTATCGTCGTAGAAGTAGAAGTAATACTACTACTACTACCAACATCACCTCCACAACTACTTCTACTACCACCGTCACCACTACTACTACTAATACTACCATCATCATCATCATCATCATCTAGTGCCGTCCCTTCGGAAGGGGTTGGCGGCTATGCACCTCCATCTCTTTCTGTCATGTACCCTTGCTCTAACCTCTCCGTAGTTAAAACCAGTCCATTTCTTGACATCATCAAACCAAGTGATTTGCTGTCTACCCCTTTCTCGTTTACCCTCTACCATTCCTTCCAGCAAGATCTTCTGCAATCCTCCTCCTCTCATCACATGACCAGCATACACTAGTTTTCTCTTCTGCACTGCGTTAATCAGTTCTCTCTCTTTGTTCGCTCTGTTCAGGACTTCTTTGTTGCTAACTTTCATCACCCAGCTCATTTTTAGCATTCTGCGGAAACACCACATTTCAAAAGCTTCCAACTTCCGTTCTGTTTCTTTGCATAGAGTCCATGTTTCGACTCCGTACAATAGAGTACTCCAGATGTAGCATTTACAGATTCTGCATCTCAACTCTAAGTTTATTTTCCTACAACATAATATCTTTTCCATTTTCATGAAGACTGATCTTGCAATTTCAATCCTCTGTTTTATTGCATTGTTACATTTTCCATCCTCTGTGACTGTCTGCACAAGATAAACAAACTGACTTACTTGTTCTATTAATATATCATTGATTTGGATGCTAACACGGGGGACTTCCTTCTTCCGCGACACCACCATGGTCTTAGTCTTGCAGACATTAATTGCCATACCAAATCGTTCCCCTTCATCATTCACTTTTCCTACAAGTCTCTGCAAATCCTCCTTTGATTTGGCTAGTATTACAGAATCATCCGCGTACCTCAGGTTGTTAATGATCAAACCTCCTATGTTGATACCCTCCTCATCATTCAGTACCCTGAAAATCATCTCTGAATAGATGTTGAACAACAACGGAGAGATCATACAGCCTTGTCGAACACCTTTTTGTATTTCAACTTCTGGCGATAACCCTTCCCTGCTTCGTATTACTGCCTTCTGGTTCCAGTACAGACTTGTAATCAGACGTACATCCTTCCCATCTAGGCCCAGAGAGTTCAGACAGCTAATCAATTTCTCATGATTAACTCGGTCAAATGCTTTTTTATAGTCCAGGAAGCACATGTACACATCCTTCTTTTTCTCCAGGTATCGCTCCATAGTCATTCGCAAATTGAATATTTCTTCTCTTGTGCCTTTGCCTGGAACAAACCCACTTTGTAAGTCACTAATTTCTTTCAGGATAGTAGACTGTATTCTGCACAACCACTATTACTACTAATACTAATACTGCTACTTCTGTCCTCGGGGGGTAATTGTCCTGGGGGGGGGGGGGTAATTGTCCATGGAGGAGAGTTTTCAGGGGGTTAATTTTCCGGGTGTGATTGCCCAGGGGGTAATTGTCCTGATACGACATTTTCTGGTGGCACCAATTGTAGTCAAAAGCCTTGACGTCCATTTTGTAATACCTGAACTAAATACATTTGTGTAGAATATGAGAAACCATGGATCGGAAATGATATTTCTTTGACAAGTTTCCACTGTATGTGAAGAATGTTCTGACAAACTCCTTTTTTCCTCCATTTCCCCCCTGTGCAGTGTGATCTCGACAGCAGAACGCAATGGCTTCCAGGTCAAAAGAAGAAAAGCTCCAGGGTTTGAACTGTCCAATGTGTCTCGATGTCTTAAGGAACGCTACCATTCTAAGCTGTGGCCATTCCTTCTGCAGGGGTTGTGTAGAAGCATATGACAAGCAACACAAGGACCTGAATCACATTGTCTGCCCAGTCTGCAGGAAGTCGACCAAACTAGATCAAGAACGGGTCGCAGGATTGACACCAAACTTCTTAGCCAAAGGTCTAGAAGATATCCTCAAAATGGACATCATCTCACAAATTCAGGATGAAGATCTATCATCGAAATTCTGTCCATTGCATAGTCATGTCTATAAAGACATTTACTGTCAGCCCTGTAATGAGTTCATCTGTCTTACATGCTATATCGACAGCCATCAAGGTCACAAGATTAAGAAACAGGAGGAGTTAGAAAAGGAGTTAAAGACTAAGAGAGATGCTTTGCTGGAGAAGAGTACAACGAGAAAAACAAACATTGAAAAGTGTTTGACCAAAGCTGCCCTTCAAAGAGATGTCATGAATTCCTATCTGACTGGTTTGGAGAAGGAAGTCAAAGATGCCTTTGCCATCAAGGTTGTAACTCTCCAGCAAAATGAGGAAGATTTACTAGAGAAGATAGAAAGCATCAGGAAAGACTTGGACAAGCAGTTGGAAGGCTGTATTTGTCGTTGCACAGAAGTCATTGGTAAGATCAGTAGTTCTGTCAAACTTTTAACCCATCATGCAAGTAAGCCTTTAGATCATGATAGGATTAAAGCGGACCAGTTGAGATGCGCCGATCTAGAGGATTCACTAAAGGAGGCCACTGACGAAGAGTCTACACCACTTGTGGAAGAGATAAGAAGGAATGTACAGTTTTTTCCGGCTGGGGATGAGCTCCTCGCCCTAGGTTGTATAGATGTCAGCGTCAACGACATAGAGAATAATAGTAGTCATAATACCACAGATGATGCTGGGGTTTCTGAAGCAGTTAGCAGTCTGGAAACCGGGGATGCCATGCAACATGTAAAGACTAGTAGTAGAAGGCAAAGGAAAAACAGGGCAAGAAGAAAGCAGCAAGTTGGCAGTGAACCAGTATTGAATAGTTCAATGAGTATTGTAAGAACAAGGGCTTTCCCTTTTAATGAAGGACGCTTGTTCGGGCTCGCAGCTCTGTCGAAGGATGCAGTTGTTTTAGGATACGCCATGAATCGGAAAGGTTGCGATCGCTTTACCCTGTCAGGAGATGAGAGTCCATACCTTGGGAGTGAGGTGGGTGACGTCTATGATGTTGCTTTCCTTTCAGGTGGCAGGACAGTTATATCAAATCATGGAGGTGAATTGTTTGTATACAACACCGTCAGCGGAAGAGTTATGAGTTACGCTTGTAAGCAATATGTAGGATATTCCCGGGTGTGCACTGATCAGCATGACAACATATATGCCGTCAATTATTTAAAACCAGAGATCTGCATATTCCACGGTAGCAACCCTTACACACAGAAAGTGGTCCCCACTGGTAATATCCAACCACAGCACATCTGTGTTACCACGACTGGCATAATGATCACCAGTACCGGTGATATCAGGCCTAGCACAGTCACTGTCTTTGACCGGGAAGGTCGCGTAGGCTCTTCCATCGTAGCAATCCATGATAATGAGTATGTGTATGCTACGGTAGACAGCCTCGATAGAGTTCTGGTAGCTACGGTCGTGCTTTATTCAGATGTGCTGAGATTAACAAGGTACAGGCTGCAAGGAATCGAACTCGTTGAGGAGGTGAATTTCCAACATCTCAAAATGCCTTTGCCGATACAAAGTAATTTGCTTTGGCCAATACAGTTGAGTTCTCTGTTCTACATTGTCAGTCTTACACCCACCATGGTTGCTGTAGCTACCCAGCACCATCTCATGTTCATACAGCTATGGATGTAAGGAGGGAAGAGTTTGGTCATTCCATCCTGGGCCCTGTTTCATAAAACTTGTTATCAATAACAAGTTACAATACATGTTATAAACTACTGATGTCCTTGCATCATTGGCTAAGAGCAAAGTTGTCTCATCATATTTTTTTTTACATATGTAATAAATAAGAAGTTTCATGGAACCGAGCCTGGGTTAGGTTGCCTGAAATATCATAATGTATTTTGACAACAATAACCGGCTTGATCCATAACTGGTGAACTGCAGTTTTCTTTTAATTTCACAGTGTGTAAATTGCATGCACGCAACATAGGTCTTACAAGTAGTCTCTGAGCTCTGTGCTATTTCTAAGATACAGAAATGGACAGCATATCGCACTTGTGTCACCATAACAAATATTGTGCCAGTGTTTAAATGGCAGTCCAAAAATGTCGACAATTTTTTTAAATGGTGTTCGCGAAGTGTGAATGGCCTACTGTGACATGAAAACATGCAAAAGGCTTACTAGTTTTTGATATTTGTGAATGAAAATTTGTTTGACATAATTATCTGAATGAAATTTAGATTCATTTCAAGACCAATTACAGTAGTCTGTGACATTTGTATACCCAATCCGAATCCTAATACTATTACCTCTATGTGAAGAAAAGTATGATTTTCAACAATTATGATTTTTTTTTTTTTTTTGCATACTGGAAATCCTTTATATTTCACTCATAAGCTTCCTGACGAACTGCACACAACTTGTTCCAAAAGTCTCCCAGATGGAGGCACACATCTAAGACAATCAACAAGATTGGAACCCCTCCCTTTCCCCCTTTCTTCTGAATGGAAATGGAAATAGACTTCTATGGATCAAGCTATTGCTTGCAAAGGGACTTTTAGAAAGGTTGCACAATTTTAGATCATTTGGTAAAGGGTTAGAGTTGTAATCTGTTATATAATTAACTGTACAGGTACATGTACATTGTAGTGTCACTTGATTTGAGAGTAGCTATACTGATTAAGTAAGAAGTGCTTTTGAATACCTTCTTTGTTTTTAGGAGAAATATAATTCCCGTTTCAAATTATGTTCTTTAGTTCAGGTATTAAAAGCAATGGTGCCTCTTCAAATTCAAGAGCAATATTACTCTACCTTCTCAAGTGAAAATAAAAGTGCTTGAATTACAACATGTTTTAGGTGAAATCTTAAGTGGAATTGCTACAATTTGCTATTTATAAAGCAGATGCGTTTATGAAAAGGAGTGTACATGTACTATGTGGTTCATTAATGTTAATCTCCAAGTGAAATCACGTTTTTGTTCAGTGTTGTTAAACTGCAGTGGAATCTCGTTGTTCTATGTTGTTAAACTCTTAGTGGAATACGTACAATAATTTACTTTTTACAAAAGTAGGACAACGTTTACAAAAGGAGTTAATAGGGACTTTTATATTCGCACAAAGACAATGGGGATTGTTACGGTCGACGTCCTTTTAATGCACTGCCTTGAATGGACGTCACACGTATCAGTCCGCGCAGATCTAAAAGTCCCTATTGAAAGAGAGTTCATGTGTAAAGGCTTGGAGGTGGAGAATTTAGGGATGAGTGTTTTGTTATTGACATTGACATAAAAATAGTCATATATAGCTATTGTGGCGCTAGAAAGTACAAAGAACTTCCAGGGAGGGGTGGGGGGTGGGGGGGGGGTGGGGGGGGGTGGTCAGTCATCCATGCTCCTATTTTGATGAGCGACATATTAAAGGTTGTCTGTACTAGTTTGGCCAGGAGGGAATAGACCACACAGCGTGGTCAGTGGTCACTGACGGGTGGCTATCTCATCAACACAGCTCTCAATTAACATAAGAAAATGTGGATCCTGGGGGACGAATGGTCACCGATTAGGCATTGCTTTATATACAGAAGGAACAAGTAGCCTCAAGTAGTACAGTGGGGCTTTAAACTATCTAACAAATTATCAGTTATCATACCAACAACAATTTTACCTTTTTAAAAAATTATTCAAGGCTTAAATATTGTTTTATTTGTAAATGACTTGCATTATATATTCGACCTGTTTTATGCCTAAAAGAAGTTCTTGATTAAAGTACTATTTTTTACCAGGTCAGGCAGATCTTGGGCAAGCCAGCTATTGTTTCAGTTTAATGACGGCCTGTGAGTTAGCTGGTACATGTGTACATGAATATATTTCGTTAAATCCTTTGTTACATTCGCATATAAAAGGCAATCTTTCTGTCATTTCTTGGTTTTATTGATGCAGTGTGCTACAAATAACATTTGCATCAAGGCATAAAGATGAAAACTGTCATGGTTGCGAAATGAGGTGGCAGATTAATAAAATGACTTTCTCTGACAGATCCGTTACAATCAATTAGTTTTTATGTCATTTTTATTGAAAAGTCCTGATAATGATGATGGGAAGATGAAGATACTGATGACGATGATGACGACGATAGATGATGATGATGATGATATTGATGATAAATGATATTGCTTATTATTATATTCATGTAGTTATGTTGATGGTGATGACAGTGATAATGATGATGATCGATAATTATGGTGTTGATTGTGCATGATGAAAACAATGGTGGTGATAATGACGACGCTGATGATGATTGCGTTATTGACGATAACTTTGATTACACAAATATAAATCGAGACCATAATGAAATAACAACATAGTGAGAGAGATATATATATATATATAGAGAGAGAGAGGTTAAGGCTTCAAACGCCATATTTACTGCTAATGTAGTGGTTTTCCTTAACATGTTGAACTATCCATGCATGTCAATGTCACGTGATCGTAGTGAAGAGTTCATGGAGAGGTCATATCCTACTCAACACAAGATGGCGCCAGATAGCTACCACTGAAGTCTACATTACACAGTGGAGGGTTCAGTGACAGCTGCTTGAGAGGGATGGTTAGTCACCGAAAGTAGCTTCTGATTGGTCAGGAGTTTCATGAAGATTCAAAATAGTTCCCTCTCTTAGAGATTGTACGCACCGGTAAATTTCAATTATTCAATTTCTCGAAAGCAGGAGCGTTTTGGGGCTAATTTTCGAGTGCTTATAATGAATCTACAGGGGCATCAAAATATATCAAAGTTTTAATACATTACTATCTATCCAATTTTCTAAATTTTCCAAAACTTTGCATTACCTTCAATAGTGTGGTACGGTATGTCACTGAAACAGCTCCCGTAGGACTTTTGTGCCAAAATTGATTTTTTGGCATTTTTGGATTGATTGGGGTCCAAGCTATCAGAAATTGATGGGGTTCAAATTTTCCCGACCCTCAAGCACCCTCTCTGGGGGGGGGGGGGGGGGGGTAGTTTCCTATCATGAGACCCCCTGAAATTGGGTGTGTCATTCATCTAATGACTGGTTTCACAAAACTTGAGTTGTTTTTTAGAACTGTGGTTATCCCTCAACAGCGAGAAAGGTAATTTGAAGACTTTCAGTTGGATAAACCCTCCAACCAACCCATGCCCATCCCTACCCCACCCCCGTCAGCCCAATTTGCGTACCTTTGTCATTGTTCGGCCAGCTGTTTTAAGGTGTAGTACTTTTATTACCATTATCATACATATTTACTAGCCCATTTCCAAACACAAAGAGACAGAAACAAACATACAGACAACCTTCATGTATACACATCTACCCCCCCCCCACACACACACACACACTCACACACACACGCTCACGCGCGCACACACTCACACACACCCAAACATTCACAGGCAAGTGCGCTCGCGCGCACACAGCGCGCATACATTCCTACATAATATTATGCTGCTCTGTGATCATTGTTTCCAGCTCTTCCGTGGTAAAAGTTGTTTTGTTCCTTGGTCTTTGCAAGTTTGACAGAATAAAGACCCCCTCTTTTGCAATATATTGCCTGATTTTCCAAGGTAAGCATAAACATATAGCCAATGGCAAATCTAGATTTTAAAATTTTATGTGATGTGGGTCTTCATTATCGGTTAGAGAAGAAGAAAATAAACTGCAAAAACAAGAGAGAACTTTATTACTCTTGATCAATCAATCAAATTTAGATAGTTAAATTGACAAATTGGTAAACATTGTATGCATTGATATATATATATATATATATATATATAAGATCATGGACCTAATTACGGAAGGACATTCAACGTCATTCTTTCTTTGATCCAATGAGATCCACCGCCTTCTGATTATGTGCATCTTAATGAGAACATTCAGCTGTTTTAACAATACGACTGCTCAAGCATTTTCGGTCATTAACAAAGGAGCAGTATCCCTCTCTTGGGTTTTGTCTTCCTGATTTTGTCAAGAAGGGTGTGAACATCTGGTTTGCCATTGACAACATTGATCTCTTGGAAGACACACCCACAGGGCAAGGAACCTTTCACGGGACAGTGGTTGTAATCAATCAACAGGCTGTAGATGGAGAGCCAGTGAATCAACCACTTGTCATACCCGAGAAATTTTCTTCGCAAGACCTTCTAGCATTTGAGATGAATGTGTTTCCAGAGCCAGACATCAGAACTAGCCCACTGAGATTTCAGGCCTACAAGAAGAGGAAACAAAATCTCATTTCTCAAGAATTCACTCATACCTGGGCTCTTGTGAACTACCTTACAACAGATGACAACGGAGAAATCATCCGAACTGAACCTCAGCTGCACGATGAAGAAGCCCAGCGCAGTGAAAAGATGCCAAGTGATGCAGAGTCTACAAATTATGAGGAAACTGAGCCTTCTAGCAACAAGGAGGAAGCTGGGTCTTCAAAGGACAGAGAGGAAATAAACTCTGTCGTGATCATCAAAAAGCAGGTGAAGAAATCAGATAAACTAGCAAAGAATGATGTTCTTCCAACATGGGCTGCAACTAGGTCCTTATTGTTGTCTCAATCCTCTCCCGCTAGCACGCCTACAAACACAGCGGTGGTTGCCCCATTAGTCAAGACATCGCCAACTGATTATGGGACCCTCTATACTGTTCTTCAGTTATCCCAGGGAATATCTGTCACTGTTGTTGGCCCTCACAGAAAGACATTGATAACGCTAGATCTCGATCTTTACTCCCGAGCGTTGAAGATTCAGCAGTCGGTGGGAAACGCCAACTGGATCTTAAGAGCTGGAGCTCTCCACATTGCTTTCGCTGCCTTACATGCTCAAGGCAAAACCATCGATGGTAGCGGTCTTGACACGTGTGCTATCGAATGTGGTGCGTACACCTCAGCATCTCTTCGCAGGATCTTTGGTGGTAAAGCTTATAAGCGTGGCCTTGAATTCCACACTACTGCAAGCCTTGCAATCATGATGTTGCGTTTTGATGCCATATACTATCGGATCTTCCCAAGGGCCCAATTCGCATCCAGTACAATTCTCTCAAAGAAAAACTTCATGGACGTGACCCGGAGATGGTGGAGATCTATGAAGAAATCCAATCCTGGTACTGAAGCAATGTCAAACCGCTTGAAGAAGCTGAAGACCTTGGCGAGTTTGCCCAGTTCTTGACCCGGTATCTTAACCAGGTGGAGAGTCTTCTACATCTCATTAGTTCATGTCGATCAGGGGACTGGGAGGGCTACTTGTCATCACTAGAAGACCTCACCAAGTGCTTTTTTGCTCGTGATCTCCTGAACTATGCTCGCCTGATGCCAGTCCATCTCGCTCAAATGAATGCCCTAGAATAGGATGATCCAGAAATATGGAATGCCCTCAAGTCTGGAGACTTTGTGGTGGCAAAGTCAGAGATACCCTTTTCTCTTCTCTTCACTGATCAGGCTCTAGAGCAAGAAATCAAGAAACTAAAGGGGAATGTGGGATGGTTGGACTCACAAGAAATGAAGCCGCTCTGGACCGACTAGTCACTTCCACACCTCACCTTACTGCTCTGGTAAATCATTACCTCAATGACTTCCCAAAAGCTACTGGAGCTTCGGTGAGGAAGGAGCATCATCAGCTCTCAGGAGACATTGCAGTGAGGTCAAAGAAGAATGCTCTGAAACTACGCCACCTAATCGAGCTGCACTGCGGAGTCAATCCTTTCAAGGAGAAGACACAATTGAAGAGTCTGGTTTCATCGGCACTTGTGTCAAATGAGGCGAAAAGTGACATTCTCCACTTTGCAGAAAAGGGCCAGAAGCGCTTTGAGGAGTTTGTATCTGATCGTTTGCTTTCATCATCAACCCTCTCGGTGTGGGACAAAATGAAGAAACTGAAGCTGAAATCCTTTTCGAACTGAATGGAGAAAAGGAAAGTGCGTGTTGGAGACAAGGTCATCAAGTTGCGGGAGGAACGTGAATTGCTGGGAAGATTCCTTATCATCCAAGGCAGCCGCCCAAGCTTAGTTCCTAAACTTGCGGAAACAATAGGTGAATATGAAATGTCAGTGGTTCCCCGTTCACTATGTGATGTCGATGGTTCTTTGTACATCCCAACAGACAAAGCAAGTCTGATGCATGCAGTTGAAGATGCAAAGGCAGAACCTCCCGATGCTGTAAAACAGCCTGATGTCGTGGAGGATAATCATTCAACTTCCCCACAGATTGAAATGATGCAGGAAGAGGTTCCGGTTACCGTAGAACATGAGATAACGCAGGTTCCTTCTGGAGCAGCCCAACAACCTAACCTCTTGCATGATCTTCCTGTCAAGGTGCTGATAATTGATGTCATGGGTGTACTTCAAGGCATGAAAAGACACTAGCTGCCATGCAAAATATGTCAGACCTGCAGAATGCATTCAACAGGCGCATCGAAGGGATGATGGCTAGCTATGATGAAGGTCGAGTTGTGTTTGATCGATATATGGAAGAGTCATTAAAGAACAAGACTCGACAAAAGAGGGCAACTACATCAGTAGAATACGAGATACACCCAGAAATGAAGCTCACAATGTCCACCAAGGAGCTTCTATCTTCATCGTCAACCAAGAAAAAGCTGACGTGCCTGTTAGGTCAGGGGCTACTTGATAACTTTTCACAGAACACGGACAGCCCTTTCAAGCTGGTGGTTGTGTATGATACCTTCATCAAGGGACATGATTTTGAGCAGGCGCACACACATGAAGAGGCCGATACCCTGATTCCTAATCAAGTCCTTGCCTTTACTGCTAGTGGTGCCTTGCAAGAAATTACTGTCTGGTCCCTTGACACTGATGTCCTCCTTCTCTTAATTCATCTAGCATCGTGTGGAAACAATGTAGTGCCCTCTTCTCCACAGTGTGCTACAGGCAAGGGTACAAAGAAACAAGAAATAGATGTGCTGGAGCGGGTTCAAGTCATTGGACATCAAAAATGTCAAGGCCTCCTTGGACTTCATAATTTTTCTGGTGCTGACTGGGGAGGAAAGTTTGTTGGGATATCCAAGAAGACATGGATCAATGCCTACTTAAAGCTTGATGATGATGATCCTGCCATTATCTGCTTCAAAGAACTGGGTGAGGGTTCCATTCCAACTGAGCTTAGCAATGGAGAGCTTCCAACACAGGTGAAGGCACTAGAGCATTTCATATGTCGTTTTTTACTGTTCATCAGGTCCAACAACCCTACCATCGCTCAGTTGGGAACTGTTCCGATCAAAGAACCTGGAAGGTGAGATGTTACCTCCAACTCGTGCCGCATTACTACCTCACATCCTCCGTGCCAATTACATCACGATGAGAGATAAATCATACAAGACTAACTACCCAGTGCTTCCTCCTATCGAAGAGAATGGATGGTATTCAGATAATCGAGAATGTCTTCCAAGTGTCTTGCGCTCCCTGCACCACGGGCAGTACTTGAACTCATCAAAATGTGGCTGCAAAGCAGGATGCAAGGGACGGTGTAGCTGCTCCAACAACGATTTGCCCTGCACTCCTCTCTGTAAATGTTATAGTGGAGACTGTGAAAACCGGACAAGGGAGGATGCTCCAGATAGTGACAGCGATTGACTTTTACTGGAAGTCTGATGAACTTTCCTGTTGTCATGGTAACCACGAAGTAGGTGGTTACCCCTTTCCGGATTTTATTTTATGTTTTGTAAATAACTGGAAAATGTTTCCAAACAATTCTTTGATTTAGATCAAGATTGTGTCATGTACAAGTATTTCGGAACAAAATAGCTCAACTTGTTTCTGTTTTTTTTTTCTTCGGGGCGGGGGGGGGGGGGGGGGACCATATCAACAAAACAAAATGCACATTTTCGTATTATTCTGCATTTGAAAAAAAATATTACATATATAATTTGTCAACTTTCTGATTGACTGATGCAATTACAGTGCCTAGAAGTTGATATTTGAGAATTTTGTTATATTATCATCTGAAGGTGTTTGGTGCCATCTGGTGTTTAAGTAAGTATACTAAAATAGGGTTGATTTTTATATTAACAGCCTAAAATAACAGTGTTAATGACATGTGATATGTTTCACAATTATTCCACTGTATAATAACACACAATAATGCCATTTCCACTTATTATTTCAAAATTCTAGCCCAAAAGAAAGAAGAAGGGCACATTTTTAGGAAATATTTCCCAGTTTTTCACAATTTTTCGCAAATTGCGCCCCGATAAGGTCAAAGTGAAAAAGTTTTATGACGCAATATCATTAAAAATTAATCCTTATATACCTCAGACAACTTCACAGTGAAATTGGCGAAAAATATATGAATTAGGGTGGAAGACACCAAATTTCCCTATTGCGCTTTATTTTGGCGCCCAAAATGGACCCCCCAGGAAGTGAAGGAGGGGTCTGAAAATTTGAACCCCATCATTTTTGGCCAATTGGGACCCTTTTGAAGCCAAAACAGCAAAAAATTCAATTTTGGCAAAAAAATCCTACGGGATTACATACCATACCACACTACAAGGGCAAAATTACAAAAATGATAGGGATGATAATGAAAGACACCGTCATTGAAGAAGGGTCTAAATAAAAGATGGAACGTATATCGTTTTCAGAGACTTAAAAACAGCAAAAAAACATGAGCATCCAAGTGGCGTGCATGGGTGCTGCATGTGTGTGTGTGTGTGTGTGTGCGCGTGTAACTGCGTGAGGTACGTGTACGTGTGGTGAGTGTGTGTGTGTATAAATTGTAACTGGAAGGTAAAAACGACATTCAATTAATCCTAGAAAAAATGTATTATTACATAGCGCCATCTACTGTTGCGTTAGTTTATAATTATAAACGGAAAATTAACGATGGTTTTGATGGTAAGAATACATTTGTACTTTATCTGGATCTTTGTCATTCAGGTACTCATTCATCCATTCATTCATTTACTAACTTATTGCTTTGTATGATTGTGTCTCTGTTACTTTCCCCAGAAGGCTTTTGACAGAAAGCTGAATCCATTTAATCGTTTCTGAAAACTTTTACAACTGTCTAGAAAATGAAGAGAAAAAGAAATTTCTTGCAAATTTCATAGGGCTTTAGAAACTATTCTTTCCCAAAATAGTTTAAACATCTCGCATATTGCTTCCTCAAGTCATCTTCCTATCTAAATTCAAATAAATAATCAGAATTGAAATCAGAATTGAAATATTGATACTGATTGAGAACGAGATGAAAATTAAGCATAATTTCGATGGCATATAAATGAAAGGCGCTCGATTTTTCCGAAGGTTCATAATTTCCAAGCACATATTTCCGCATTAAAGGGAGTTCATACATGTGATTGGAAAATGATATAGGGTTCTAGCATTTCTTGTGTTTTTCCGAATGTTCGTTTATCCGAACATTAATTTGTACACGAAGTTCAGGAAGTGAAATAGGTAATTTTATTATTAGTAAGGTTCGTGATTCCGAAATTGTAATAGGGCTCAAAAATCCGAAAGAAAGAGAGGAGATTCTTTATTCCGAATAATAAGATAATACTCTGTATGTTCATTTTGGAATCATGAATCCTTTTTTTATTTTTTTGAGTTATGGACCCTATTTCCTATTCCGGATTATGAACCCCATTTAATTTTGCGGAAAAACGAACCTTCGGAATAACGATCCTTCGACATTATTAAAGCTTCGGAAAAACAACATGTAACCATTCGATACTTTATTGGTGTTGCTGCAAACCGGTAAAAGACACTAAATTACGTAGCATGGATTTGTATCGATATCAAAACTTAAATTATTACTATGATCGAAAATAACGCAGGAGGGCGTCCTTGCGTTTATCGCGCGCTACAATCATTCAAAACCTCGGGACCTTTGTGGCCGATGTAACAACGATGTTATGTATCACTTGAGACTTTGGAGTTCTCCGCAAATGGATAAAAACTGTGGCCAGTGTATGAGAGTCTCAATGGAAGCAACCAATCAATCGGATTTATAATCAGGAGTATCAGTTATTCTCGACTTATCAAAGGTGAGCGCTTCATATTATTAATAGAAATGTTATCAATCACATTATTAACATCACTATAAAGTTGTTTTAAACAAGAACCGTTCTTTTAGAACGCACACATGTATTATAGACCTCGGTGTATAGTCAATATTGATTTATAGCCGTTTGGTCTACAAGTAGTTCGTGTGCTACCCAACTGATTAATTTCCATATGGTCTACTTCCAGCCAATCTACTATCCTCATGGTCCAATAATCATTTCGTCCACTTATCATTTAGGTTCATGGTCATTTGGCAACATTTCCATTTTGTCAAATCTCCAATAAGTCTACTACCGATTCCGTCAATCACTCATTTGTTCTAATTTCTAGTCGGTTAAATTCCCAACTTGTCTAATGACCATTTCGTCTACTATCCATAAGGTCTAAGAGTTCTTTGAGGATTATTATTATTTTAGTATGATTAACTGATTATGCGATCAATGTGGATAGTATAGACGGGCTTGGTGTAGACCATATGGGAATAGACTAATTGGGTAGTAGACCAAACGGCAATTCACCAACATATGTAGTGTCGCAGCGTGGGCTCAGTCATTGGTACCCCCCTGAACATATATGCATGAAAAAATGTGCGACGAGTGACAACATTTTAAATGTGTTAGATTAGCACTTTTAAACTCACTGCAATCAATCTGTATAGTGTAATCGAGAATGGTAAAGAGTGTTCACACGTACCATTTTGATAATGCTGTCGTACTATAATTGGCCATTTTAATACTTTAGTTCAACAGTGAACGTCTATATGCGGTTCCAAAGGGCTTTAGTTATTATTGTCCTGGCATTATTTTGATCTGGACAGCAATTTTATTAGCTAAGAAAATAATGATAAGATAACAGTTTTTTGACTTCATTTGATCGATTTCATGTATTATAACCGCAAACGGATTAGCGTAAGACTAACACGACACTTTTTTCACAATTCAACTTACTATATTTGCCCATGCATAGTCAGCATATCCCTGGCACAGCGCTGTATGGAATCACGTATGTGAAAACCTTTTTTGTGCCTTACAATATATGCCACTGTAATGCCTGTATAATAGATTACACCAGCCATCCATACAAATAGAGATAGTACGAATTGTCTACGCAACTCATGATATCTCTATTTAACATAGCTAATGAAAGATAAGTATGCGGCCTATTCAATCAAAACACGTATGAGGGTTCCACCCCCCCCCCCCCCCCCATTTCTCATTTGGTCACCCCGAATATATGTTTTTTCTGTTGGTAATTTATTATTAACAAACAAAAAGTGCAGTATATATAGTTGTTTATATTTTTGCAATCAGTAAAGATCCATGAACTAGGTTCAAGGTACATTTCTATGTCTTTGACACCAACATATGGCGTGATGAGCGTTCAATCAGTTTTGTATTCGTTAAATCCTTATATAAATTGCCTTATCAATTTGTGCCTGATTTCGCTGATAGTTGGATTAATTTCACTCTCTTTTTACTCCCTTTCACACAAATTAGAAACGAAATAATTCAAGAAAATAATCAACCATGTTAAAACAAGAAACAAAAGGAAGACATAGGTGGAACAAAAATAATAAGAAAATATCGTATGTTCATAGCCTTTAGTCGGTTTATTGTGTTCTAAATGATACTATACTACTACTATTACTACTACATGTACCACCATCACCACTACTACTACTACTACCAGCATCACCACAACTACTACTAGTAGTACCACTACTACTACTACCACCATCACCACCACTACTACTACTACTACTACTACTACTACTACTACTACTACTACTACTAGTACTACTACTACTAAAACCACCATCACCACCAATGCTACTACTGCTACTACTACTACTATACTACTACCATCACCACCACTACTACTACTACTACTACTACTACTACTACTACTACTACTAATACCACTATCACCACCACCACTACTACTACTACCACCATCACCTCCACTCTACCACCATCACCACCACAACTACTTCTACTACCACCGTCACCACTACTACTACCATAACCAGCATCACCACCACTATAACTACTACTACTACGTCTGTCCTCAGGGGGTAATTGTCCTTGGGGGTAATTTTTTTCCTCGGGGGGTAATTGTCATTGGGGATAGTTTTCCGGGGGGGGGGGGGGTAATTTTCCGGGGGTGATTGCCCAGAGGGTACGGTGGCACCAATCGAAGTCAAAAGCCTTGACGTCCATTTTGTAGTACCTGAACTAAATACATTCGTGTAGAATATGAGAAATCATGGATCGCCAATGATATTTATTTAACAAGTTTCCACTGTATGTGAAGAATGTTTTGACAAACTCCTTTTTCCCTCTATTTTGTCCATGTGCAGTGTGATCTCGACAGCAGACCGCAATGGCTACCAAGTCGAAAGAAGAAAAACTCCAGTTTTTGAACTGTCCAATGTGTCTTGATGTCTTAAGGAACGCTACCATTCTCAGCTGTGGTCATTCCTTTTGCAGGGGTTGTGTAGAAGCATATGACAAGCAGCACAAGGACCTAAATCACATTGTCTGCCCAGTCTGCAGGAAGTTGACCAAACTAGATCAAGAACGGGTCGCAGGATTAACACCAAACGTCTTAGCCAAAGGTCTAGAAGATATCCTCAAAGTTGACGTCATCGCACAATGTCAGGAAGACGATCT
The DNA here is from genome assembly GCA_035222895.1 of Strongylocentrotus droebachiensis. Taxonomy (NCBI): domain Eukaryota; kingdom Metazoa; phylum Echinodermata; class Echinoidea; order Camarodonta; family Strongylocentrotidae; genus Strongylocentrotus; species Strongylocentrotus droebachiensis. The sequence goes on along the minus strand of JAVYIG010008923.1, from coordinate 44,349 downwards.
ACCATCAAAATTCTGTCCATTGCATAGTCATGTCTATAAAGACATTTACTGCCAGCCCTGTAGTAAATTCATCTGTCTTACATGCTATATTGACAGCCATCAAGGTCACAAGATTAAGAAGCAGGAGGAGTTAGAAAAGGAGTTGAAAAACAAGAGAGATGCTCTTCTTGAGAAGAGTACGACGACAAAGGCCCACTCTGAACAGTGTTTGAGCGCGGCTGCCTTTGAAAGATATGTCATGAATATTCAGCTGAGTGCGTTGGAGAGTGTTGTCAGAGGTGCCTTTGCCAACAAGTTTGCAACTCTCCAGCAAAATGAGGAAGATTTACTAGAGAAGATAGAAAGCATCAGGAAAGACTTGACAGAGCAGTTAGAGAGCTGTATTTGTCGATGCACACAAGTTATTGGTAGGATCAGCAATTCGGCCAAACTCTTAACCCAGGATGCAAGTAAGTCGTTAGATCCTGATATGATTAAAGCGGACCATCTGAGATGCTCCGATCTAGAGGATTCACTAAAGGAGGCCTCTGGCGAAGAGTCTACAACACGTGTGGAAGAGATAAGAAGGAATGTACAGTTTTGCCCAGCTGGGGATGAGCTCCTTGCCCTAGGTTGTATAGATGTCAGCGACAACGACATAGAGAGTAACAGTAGTCAAAATACGACAGAACATACTGGGGTTTCTGAAGAAGCGGGAGTGCCCCCAGCTAGCTGTCTGGGAACTGGGAATGCCATGCAACATGTGAAGACTACTGGTAGAAGGCGTAGAAACTGGGGAGGGAGAAAGCGGCAATTTTGCAAGAATGATTCAGGCATTCCAGAAACAATATTGAATAATTCAATGAGTATTGTGAGAACAAGGGCTTTCCCTTTGGATGAAAGACGCTTGTTCGGGCTCGCAGCTTTGTCGGAGGATGCAGTGGTTATAGGATACGGCGAGGATCGGAAAGGTTGTGACCGCTTTACTCTGTCGGGTGGCGAAGGTCCATACCTTGGGAGTGAGGTGGGTGACGTCTATGATGTTGCTTTCCTTTCAGGTGGCAGGACGGTTATATCAAAGGAAGGAGATGAATTCTTTGTATACATCACCGTCAGCGGAAGCAGTAGAGGTATGAGGTACGCTTGCAAGCCATCTGGAGGATTCGTCCGGGTGTGCACTGATCAGCATGACAACATCTACACCGTAAATTTTAACCCAGTGATCTGCGTCTTCGACGGTAGCAACCCTAATCCACAGAGAGTGGTCCGCACTGGGAATATCCGACCGCAGCAGATCTGCGTTACCAAGACCGGCATAATGATCACCAGTACCGGCAACATCACGCCTAGCACGGTCACTGTCTTTGACCGGGAAGGTCGCGTAGGCACTTCCATCATAGCAAACAATCATAATGAGTATGTGTATGCTACGGTAGACAGCCTCGATAGAGTTCTTGTAGCTACGGTGGAGGATCGGTCAGATGAGATGAGGTTAACAAGGTACAGGCTGCAAGGAATTCAACTCGTTGAGGAGGTGAGGTTCCAACATATCAGAATGCCTTGGCCAATACAAAGCATCGAGTTCTTGAGTTCTCCGTTCTACATTGTCAGTCTTACACCAAACAGGGTTGTTCTAGCTACCCGGCACCATCTCATTTTTATACAGCTAGGGATGTAAGTAGTGGAGTTTGGTCATGTCATCCTTGGCCCTGTTTCATAGAACTTTGCAGGAATTACGAATATGGCATGTATGTCCTATCTGTGAAATGTAAACGTTAGCAGTGTCCTAATATTAAAATTATGCAAGGAAACCCGTTTAATTCGGCTAGACTTCACTGTCAGACACTATTGAGTGACTGACTGACTTTTTACTTCTTTGGTAATAAAATGAGCTGTAAAGGGTACATGAGCATTTGTCTCCACCAATAACCCACTTCTTGTAATGGCAAAATTTAACTGATTGAATCTTTGCGCAGCATAAAACGCACGACCATTCGGTACAATGGTCTGAAAATCAGACTGTTACCTACTGGCTCTATAGCTCTTAAGTCGATTCGACAACTAATAGTCGTTATTTTCCCACTTAAAGACATTTTCAAGCCCCCTTTCTTTTAGGGAAGTTCTAAATTAGTATTATCTTTCCACTGCCGTTGGAATTTGACCTTTTCATTTGTTTTGGCCTGCAAATGGGACATAGTACATTTAACTGTTATAAACTACTGATGTCCTTTCATTTGAATGGCTAAGAGCAAAGTTGTCTTGTAATTTTTAATATTTGTGATTGATCAGAAGTTTAAAGTGACTCAGTAACAATCAAGGTTGATGAAAAAACTGCGTAGTTTTTGTAAGAGATGTTACTTATTATATTTCTTCTACTGTACTAACCTCCTAACAGTCATGCAAAGAATCCTGAAAAAATTCAAACCACAAAGATATTTAGGTTTTTTTTTAAGGCGTCACTGTGCAACACCCTCTACCAGTAAATTCTCCAAACCATATTTGAATTTTCCCAACCATTTTTTCATGAAATAAGACAAAAGACAGGCCTTCAAAAATCTTTCAACACTTAAATGTCTGGAATGATATAAAGAGCTAATTCATCGCTTTGTGAAGATTTTCATTCACCTGAACTATAATTAAATTGTAATCATATTTTTAAGAGAACTAAGTAATCGATCAGATAAGTTTTTCCCAGTTTGTATCACTAATAATGGTTTTCACTCAAACTTTCAGATTATCTTTAATTGTACATTTAGAATTGAAGTTACTATCTTAGCACCATTTGTTGTCATCTGAACAATATTAACAAGTTCATTTAATGAAATCGAGCCTGATTTAGGTTGCTTTAAATAGCATAATGTATTTCCACTTGTACGACCATAATCAGCTTGATCAATGAAGGTTTGATCAGATATGACGTGGTGAACTGCAACAGTTTTGTAATCATTTCACAGTGTGTAAATTGAATGCGCTCATCAAAGGTCTCACCCATAGTCTCTGAGCTCTGTGTTATTTATAATATACACAAATGGACAGCATAGTGCACATTAAATTGTAAAAAAACCATAGTGTGTATTAATATTTGGATATTCATTTTTTTTTCTTCATCGAGGCTTTGAATGAATAAAGAGAAACAGAATGTTAAATATATTATCAGGTAAAGCATTCCAAATATCCGGATCATGGTGTTTTATCAATTTATGAGTCATAATAATTGTTAGGTTACTTAAATGGAGGTCGGAAGAATGTCGTTTAGGATAAAGATGTATATTTATTTCGAAATCCTAGTGATATAGTATACATCCAAAATGTAAATAATTATAAAGATTGCAGTTTGAGAATTGTGAATAGCAGCAATTTGTTAAGTTTTTAGTTCATGAAATATTGGATCAGTATGGGCTATATAATTTTAATGTGTACAAATACGGAGCGCTTGCTTTTGGAGGTGATATTTTAACATAGTTATCGTTTAATTACTTTTTACCCGATACGATGTGACAACAAGATATGTATGACACAATGAATGAATTGTAAACCATTAATAGTGACTCTTGTGATGCCTCTGGAGACTAACATGCACATGTTATTATTGACTATTTTGTAACATTTTTTAAAACAATTATGGGCATGTTATCTATAAAAACACTATTAAGAGGTACATGTTTAGAGTGTATGTTTTTAAAACAAATTTAAATAGTCGTATTAATACATGTAGTTCCAAGAAGTTTATTGAATCTGAATCCATATCATAATTTATGTTTATGAATATTTGTTGGATTAAAAAAAGGACTGATCAACCTTAAAAATCATTCTCATTATTGGCTACTTTTGAGGCTAAATGTGGCCCAATATTAGTAAAGTAAAATAATTATTAAATGCATCAGCAAAATAATTTGGGTCTTGAACGTGATGACCATTTTCTTTAAAGTTAATATTATTCAGAGTATCCTTTATTTCTTAAAATGTCCTTAATTGTTTGACATTGATTATTATCTTTATTCTTTTCTTTCAAAATTTATATCATACCAACCTTCTTGACTGAAGTCTATCTTTTATGATTCTACATTACGCTTTCTTTCTTTATAGTCATGGTTATGTTACTGGTAATAACAAAACAAATATTGGTCATGCAAAAATATTCCCAACTAAAAATGTTTGTAGGTACCCCCTCCAACGAAAAAGAAAAGTGAAGAAGAGGAGAAAACGCAGCAGTGAAAACAACAGGCGGGATAAAATTAAGACAGAGTAACCCTCATTCATCTATCAAAATTGTTCGGCAAAAATAATTAAATTGTGGTGTATACCCAATCTTCCTTCATGGAGTAAGTAAGTTCTGGTACTTGTTTACATCAAAATCACATCTTTTAACAAGAATTAAATTTTGATCTTCAAACCAGTGTAGCTCTTTATCCATAAATATATAACAAATAACCACCTTTCTCTCTCTCTCTCTCTCACTTTTTTTCTCCCTCTCGCTGTCTCTCTAAAATGCTCGTTTTGTCTGTCACTGAATAAGCTCCCCTATGCTACTATAGCTAGTTCGGACCATGTATCTGATTTGCATCGCAAATAGTTTTTTCCAATAAATATGTTTTTAAATACTATGCTGACATGTCTTTAATGGTGACTCTGCAAATTTGACGTGGAAGGTTTTCGTTCCGGGTACGTGCACTCTATACCACCTTTCTGTACTAGGTACATATACTTTCCCCTCTGCCTTTCATTATCTAAGTCAGAGGATCTTGTCCGTTGATTCTACATGTGACTAGGATTATGGGTAATAACATTTTTCTGCACACGAAATATGTATTAGGATTCATTTCCGGGGCAATTGTTTTCAGAGCACTACGTGTTTCGACATAGTGCCAATGACAGATTCGCCATTTAATGGACACCAACCGACCTGTTTCTGATCGTGCAAAATAATCAACGACATCGTTTTTCTTTATGACACGTTCAAGAACAACCTTAGGAGTGAGTTGTTACCTGTAACTTTGACTGAAATCAGAACAAGATTATTGTGAATCCCTGGTAGCTGAGATGCATTTAGTTAACACAGTCAACACTGCTGATGAGGGCGAAGACTGAGGACCTCGCGCGTCTCGTTGTTTGTTTCGGACATTAGGCACACGGTAAGCTTCCACTTGAAAATTCTCATGAGAATATCAAGCATAAAGATAACTTATTTTTAAACAAATGAGTAGGATAACGGACAAAGACAACATTTCTAAGTGTAAATCGTAATTCAGCTGTGTTTGGATTTGAAATAACATTGCAATATTAAAGATGTTCAACAATTTAGATTAGATGATTCGATATATGTGAAAGATTTCCATACAAATGTTCACTTGCTAAAATTCATTTAAGATTGGCGAAATCTCCCAAAAATATACCGGCTACCATGGCAATAAAGATTGGCAAAATCTCCAAACAATATACGGGCTACCATGGCAAATTCTATATCAAACAAAACGAGCCCTCCGATTCTAGTGGTTTGTCAATATAATTACAAAAACTTTAATTTAATTTATACCACATTCGCTTCCGATTTTATCTTTTGGTCGTAAATTATGATGAAAGGAACAGAGATTACTGATAAGGGCTGCTCATAGCGCATCGAAGATAATAAACCAAAGCGGGCAATGGTATCATGTCTGTTACGCTACCTTTAAAGCTCTGACAAGTGTGTAGTATGCTACTTTCACAACATTTATACATGTTTTAGAGTGTGAATATAAGCTTCAGTTAACATTTGAATTAGATTCATCGAACACTGTGACACCAAAAGTGACGTACGCAGGATTTTTTTCAAGGGGAGGGTTTTAACATTTGAAAATAGCGCCGACCGATATTTCGCTTAATGGGGGGGGGGGGGGGGGGGGTATTTGAAACATATTTATTTATTTGGGCCCCGGAATTGGAAAATCACGCCGATCGATATTTCGTTCAGTGGGGGGGGGGGGGGGGGGGGGGGGGGGCCTTTGCCACAAAAAATACAACAAAAGTCTGGGTTTTTTGGTGTTTTTTAAACTTAAACAATTTTGTAAGGGGTGTTTAACCCCAACCCCCCCCCCCCCTCCCTGCGTACGCGCCTGGACACTATCATCAGAAGTATATTGGGTTCAAGCCAGCAAGAGCTAGTAGTCAACTTTGCCCATAGGACGGGTATGAATGTTGCTTAACATGAGTCATATCCCTAAATATTAAAACCACATTCTCATTCACTTCCTGGACCGATCTACGCTAGATCAAATAAAATATCTTTTTCGTAACAGGAAATGATCATGTTTAAAGGGAGTAAAAGTCTACATCATGGATCTTTTTAAAGTTTCATTATTAACAACCGTAATAAAGCAAAAGGGCGTAAGGGGTAAATTGTGTTAAGAACATTTCGTGGGTGAATAAAATATAATCTTTGTGGTAAAATAGGTCTCCAATCTCGAAACTTAACTGTTTTAGAGATAGGGGGAGGTATCTCACATACCTTTTCACGAAAAGCATTTGTTGCATTCACGGGAAAGTGAGTGTCTCGAGATACGTTTTAATATGTCACACAATGTTTGGCAGCAATTTGGCAAATAAGGCGTATCTTTTTCTCTGTGTGTACATGGGCAAAAATGTCGTCGAACAATTAAAAAATATTTTTTGTAATATTTAAAACAAATAATAATATCTCAATACATGGCCAATTTAAGGATTAAGGAGCTTATTTTCCTTTCTTAAATTCCTGGCATCAAATGCAATATAGTCATGGAACTTAATGGATGCAGTGTGTACAACAATTTTTAGATTTTCTGCTCATGCACCTGGCGTACTTGTTATGGCTCCACATTAACAGTTATTGAGCCAACGTCACAAATGTAGAAACGGAAACATTAATAGTATGGTGGACGGTGTGATTATAGTTCGCAATTGACTTTTATTCGCGGACAGTTCCCTGTGGATAGATGTCGGTAAGATATAAAATATCTGATACCACCAATGGAAAGAGGAACCTTAAAATACCCAGAGAAATCTTTCTTTGGAATTGGGTTTGAAAGTATGAAAATATTGGGAAAAGATCAGCAGATTTTGCTATCTTTTGCGCCCGTTTCGATATTAATTTTGAACTTACCGACAAAAGGGTGCAGGAATCTTCATATCGAGAGGAGATGTCAACAAAATTGTAAAATAAGAGGTGATTTCAACTACAATTATCTTATATTTGATGAATTGCTTTTTTAGCTGTTAATAAATCAGCTGTAAACTCCCCTGCCCGAGTTCAGGTCTCGTTTTGTAATGACTCTTTGGCAGTTGCAGCGCATGTCTTTCTGACATCGAATTTGGAGATCTCGATATCTCTGAAATCTTTTGCTGATAAATATTCTAGCTCCACCAATCTTAGTCAAAATCTTTGACGTATATTTGGTTATAGTTGAACTGAACAAAGTTGTGTACAATATGAGAATTCATGGTTCGAATATCATATTTCATTAAAACGTGATTAAATCTCTGCAAACTTTGATTCACCCCATCATAGGACTATGAGTCACATATATATGTAGTCTAATAATATCCCATGCAGTATGGAAACCACTCATTACGAGGGCATTTGGACTGTAAAAAATGCCTTGTTATAAATATGGGGGTCAAAACCAACATTTAAGATTTTAATGAGCGGGGGCTAGCATAAATACTCTGTCATATCAGGGCCCTACATGTTTCGTAGAACTTGCCATAGATAACAAATGCTGCATTTCTGTGGCATGGCACAATCGAATGCCTGTAACAGCTTATAAGAGTTATTGTAACTTGTTTTTGATAACAAGTTTGAAATAGGTACCTGGTATCTTGTTTTTTCAATTTAGCAAGTTTCCACTTTATGTAAAGATATTTTTCGATTTTTCCCCTGTGCAGTGTGATCCCGACAGCAGACCGCAGCAATGGCTACCAGCTCAATAAAAGAGAAGCACGAGGGTTTGAACTGTCCAATGTGCCTTGATGTCTTAAGGAATGCTACCATCCTCAGCTGTGGCCATTCCTTCTGCAGGGGTTGTTTAGAAGCATATGACAAGCAGCACAAGGACCTGAGTCACATTGTCTGCCCAGTCTGCAGGAACTCGACCAAGCTGGATCAAGAACGGGTCGCCGGATTGACACCAAACTTCCTAGCCAAAGGTCTAGAAGATATCCTCAAAGTGGACGTCATCGCTCAAAGTAAGGCAGACAATCTATCATCAAAATTCTGTCGATTGCATAGTCATGTCTATAAAGACATTTACTGCCAGCCCTGTAGTGAGTTCATCTGTCTTACATGCTATATTGACAGCCATCAAGGTCACAAGATTAAGAAACAGGAGGAGCTAGAAACGGAGTTAAAAACCATGAGAGATGATCTTCTTGAGAAGTGTACGGCGAGAAAGGCCCACATTGAACAATGTAGGAGCAAGGCTGCCCTACAAAGAGATGTCATAAATTCCCATCTGAGTGGTTTGGAGAGGGAAATAAGAGTAGCCTGTGCCAACAAGGTTGCAACTATCCAGAAAAATGAGGAAGATTTACTAGAAAAGATAGGAAATATCAGGAAAGACTTGGACAAGCAGTTAGATCGCTGCACAGATGTAATTGATAAGATCAGTAATTCTATCAAACTCTTAACCTATCACGCAAGTAATTCTTAAGATCCGGATATGATTTAATAAAGAGGACCAGCTGAGATGTGCTGATCTAGAGGATTAACTGAAGGAGTTTACATCACGTGTGGAAGAAATGAGAAGAAGTTTACAGTTCTGTCCGGATGGGGATGAGCTTCTTGCCCTAGGTTGTATAGATGTCGGTTACAACGACATGTAGAGTAACAGTAGTCATAATATGGCAGATGGTGCTGGGGTTTCTGAAGAAGCGGGAGTGCCTCCAGCTACAGTTTGGAAACCGGAAATGCCACACAACATGTGAAGACTAATGGTGAAAGACGTACGAGAAACAGGCGAGGAAGAAAGCAGCAAGCTAGTAGGAATGATACAGACATTCCAGAAGCAAAATTGACTAATTCAATGAGTATTGTAAGAACAAGAGCTTTCATTCACGAGGAAGGAGTGTTGCTTGTCCGGGCTTGCAGCTCTGCCGAATATTTCAATGGTAATATGATACGGCAACAACAGGACAGGTTGTGACCGCTTTATTCTGTCAGGGATGAAGGTCCATAACTTGGGAGTGAGGTGGGTGCTGTCTACGATGTTGCTTTCCTTTTAGGTGGCAGGACAATCGTATCAAAGCAGGGAGATGAATTCTTTCTATACAACTCCGTCAGCGGAATCAGTAGAAGTATGAGGTACACTTGCAGGTAATCTGGAGGATTTGTCCAGGTGTGCATCGATCAGCATGACAACATCTACGCCGTCAATGGTGAACCAGAGATCTGTGTCTTCCACGGTAGGAACCCTTACCCAGCAGGAGATATCGGACCGAAGCAGATCTGCGTTGCCGAGACCGGCATAATGATTACCAGTACTGGCGACCTCACGCCGTCTTTGATCGGGAAGGTTGCGTAGGCACTTCCATCGTAGCATCCCATGAACATGAGTATGTGTCTGCTACGGTAGACAGCCGCCTCGATAGAGTCCTGGTAGCTACGATGGTATATGGGTCAGACGAGATGAGATTAACGAAGTACAGGCTGCAAGGAATCCGGCTCGTTGAGTAGGTGAGGTTCCAACATATCAGCATGACTTGGCCAATACAAATCATTATATTCTTGAGTTCTCCGTTCTACATTGTCAGTCTTACATCATGCATGGTTGTTCTAGCTACCCGGCACGAGTTCATGTTCATACAGCTAGGGATGTAAGAAGTAGAGAGTTTGGTCATTCCATCCTGGGGCCTGTTTCATAAATTTTGTTTTCAATCACAAGTCACATTAACTGTTATAAGCTACTGATGTCCTTGCCTTTGATTGTTAAGAGCAACGTTGTCTAATAATTTTAAACATTTGTAATTAATCAGAAGTTTCTAGTGACTCAGTAACATTGTTGAAGGTTGATGACAAAACTGCGTAATTTTTGTATGAAATGTTACTAACCCTCTAACATGCAAAAACCTGAAAAAATTCTCAAACCACAAGGATATTTATGGTTTTCTTTGAAGGCGTCACTGTGCAACACCATCTAACATTAAATTCTCCCAACCATTTTTGAATTTTCCCAACCGTTTTCTCATGAAAATAAGACAAAATACAGGCCTTCAAAAATCTGTCAACACTTAAATGTCTGGAATGGTATATAAAGCCAATTCATTGCTTTGTGACGATTTACATCCACCTGAAATGTAATTAATTGTAATAATATAGTTGGAATTAATGAATGGATCAGATTAGTTTTCCCCAATTTGTACCATGAATAATGATCTGTTTGCACTCAAACTTTCAGATTATCTTTAATTGTACGTTTACCATTGAAGTCAATACCTTAGCACCATTTTTTCGAATCTGAACAATATTACCAAGTCCCTTTAATGAAAGTGAGTCTGGTTTAGGTAGCTTTAAATAGCATAATGTATTTCGACTTATACGACAATAATCAGCTTGATGCATTAGGGTTCGTTCAGATAGAACGTGGTGAACTGCAGCATTTTTTTTTAATTGGTTCACACTGTGTAAATTGAATGCGCACATAACTGAACTCTGTATTATTTATAAGATACAGAAATGGACAGCAGAGTGCACTTATTTCAAAATTTAAAAAAATGTTTCAGTGATGTAAATGGTAGTCCCCCGAAATCGTTGTTTGGGAATTGTAAATGAATGAAAGTTTGAGTAATATCGAAACTAATCACAAAATACCGTGTACATTTGTATACCAAATCCGTGAACTGGTCATCTTAATTTATATAAGCAAACAGTTGAATGAAATTGTTAAAACCCGTATAATGTTTAAAAATATTTGGATATGAAGTAATTTTTTCATCGAGGCTTTGAAATGAATACAGAAATAAAGAATGTTAAATATTGTCAGGTAAAGCATTCCAAATATCAGGACCATGATGTCTTATCGGTTTATGGGCCATACTACTTATTGGGTTAGTTAAATAGAGGTCGGATGAGTGTCGTGTAGGATAAGGATGTATAAAATAATAAAAAATAATAAAAACAATTACTGTTGTGCACAAAGATATTTCGAAATCCTAATGGTATATATCCAAAATGTAAACATAAAGATTGCAGTTTGAGAAATGTGAATAGCAGCAATTTGTTAAGTTTTTAGTTCATGAAATATTGGATCAGTATGGGCTCTATAATTTTAATGTGTAAAAATACGGAGGGCTTGCTTTTGAACATACTTTTCATCTAATTACTATTACCCGCTACGATGTTTCAACAAGATATGTATGACAAAAGGAATAAATTGTACACCATTAATAGTGACTCTTGTGAAAGATGATATTTGAATTTGTATATAATGCCTATGCCTTTCTCGAGACTAACACGCACATGTTATTAATATGACTATCCAAGTGAGATTTGAATCAATCATTACACCTAAGGATTTTGTCACATATTGTTTTCAATTATGGGCATGTCATCCATAAAAACACTAGTATGATGTACATGTTTAGAGTGTATGTTTTTAAAACAAATGTAATTATTCCTATTAATACATGTAGTTCCAAGGAGTTTATTGGATCTGACCCCATATTATAATGTATTTAATTCTAGAATGAGGGTTGTAATACGAATGTTAAAGTCTTTATATGAATTAAATAATTCGATATCATATGCGACAAAAACAAAACTTAGAAGTAATGCTGCTTTAACAATATCATTCATTCATATATATATATCTATACAAAAACAGTAGGGACGTAATGGAGCCTTGTTGTACTCCACACGTACCGGTTGGAATATTGGATGTTTAAGATTGAAACCTAACATATTAACGTTTATTACGCAAAAATCATCCATCATATCGAATGGCTTTGATGAGCCCATAAAATCCCCGACTGTGTGTTCTTTTTTAGAGAGGGAATCAGTTATTTTGTCACATAATTGTAGCCTAAACAGAATGATTCTCTCTAAATACATATTGATTATAGGGATTAAGAATGTTTACGTTATTGATATTTAAGAAAGAATGTAATAGCATATATACTATTGTTTCATATTTTAGAAATGCTTTATAATTAAGATTTTGGTCGGTAGTTAGCAAATTTAGATGGATCATCTTTTTTATATATCGGAATTATGTTCGCAATTTTTTAGTAGTGGATCGGCAAAAATATTTTGGGAAAGAGATCAATTTAAGATATTTGATAATGGGGAAGCTTTGAAATGAATTATTTGTTTTAATAGAGAAACAATTTTTTCATCCTGGCCGCTAGATTTGCTGCATTTTCTGGAGCGAACAATTTTTAAGATCTTATGAATATATGTTGGATTAAAAAATAAGGACTGATCAACGTTAATTTTTTTTCTTCATTATTGACTATTTTGGAGGCTAAATGTGGCCCAATATTAATAAAAGTAATTATTGAATGCATCAGCAACATCATTTGGGCCTTGAACGGGATGGCAATTTTCCTTTAAATGCATGAGTGAATGAAGGAGTGAACTAATTGATTAGTTAATTAGTTGAATGAATAAATGAATGAATGATTTATAGATGGATGATTGAATAGATGGAGAAATAATGATAAAAGAATGAACGAATGAATGAATAAATACATGAGTAAACAAGTGGCTGATTGAATGAGTGAACAAAAGAATGAATCAATCATTCAAAAAAACTATTCAAACGAAGATTAAATAAAACTTAATCAAATTAGTGATTGATATACAAATTTCAATCGTGATCTAAATCACATATTTGGGGGAAAGCACCCAAATGAACACGAACATGTTCTCTACCTCATCTCCAAAGATGCGCCCCCCATTACGCATGGTGAAGTTCATTTGACATACATATAAAGGAGAGAGAGAGAGAGAGAGAAACACTACCCATCAACCGGGCCTAAGTTTTGGTATGGGGTCATGGATTGGGTTCTAATTAACACATTGGAAGCATACGTGATTTTACAATATTCAATGATCGTTGTCGCGGTTGAAATCGAGTCTAAAGTGATGAAATTGTAAATAATAAATTCTTTATGCTGCATAGCTCACTCTCAAGACTGATATTACTTTAGCTTTGAAACAATGTTTCGTTATGTTGCATAGCTCCCTCTAAAGATTGATATTACTTTAGCTTTAAAACAATGTTTCTTGACTACCATCTACCAATCGCGATTTGCTATTCCCGTTTGGAAATGATCAGAATAGCATATTCTGAAATTTTCATGGTTGCAGCTACCATAGAATGGCCTTAGGCCATAACCCATAACCCATAAAGGTGTCTTTGGTTCTCTCTCGGAAATACCAAAATATTTGGAATTATCTTTGAAATGTACTTTGGAATTATCTTTGAAATGTACTTTGGAATTCAAATGGTAGCATTTGGAAAGATTTATGAATCTGGATTATTTCTGTAGGTAAGCAATTAATTTGTGGGCTTTCTAACACAATCCTGCACCTTCTAACCTAAATATAGCACGTGTCTACGTACGACGGCATTCAAATTTCCCGCCTTTTCTGGGAGGCCAATCATGGCGACGGCTTCGGCTTTCTCTGAGCCGGAACTGTCTGTGAGAAGTGAAAGTGATGATGTGTTCAGAGTTGTTACTCATAATCGACCTAGGAAAGGAGAACCTAATCAAAAAAGAAGACGAGAAGAAAGTGTAGCGGTAGAAAACTTAAACACTAAAACATCAGAATCAGACTCAAACAACACGGTTTATCAAACCCCTTCTCCTGGCAAAGATACAAAGCAAACAGATTTTAAACTGTTCATTACCCCAATAGACAAAAATAAATCTTTAAAAAACATGAGTCCCATAAAAATCGCACGAGCGATTAAAGATGTGTGTGTCAGTCCCGTGGAATTCATAAAACCTGTTAGCTCTGGATTACTAGTTAAGTGTAAGAACACAAAACAAGTTCGAGCAATCCTACAGTTGGATAATATAGGGAATATTCCCGTCAAAGTGACCGAGGGTGCAAGAGGCGCCAAAGGGGTAATTTACGCCATTCCAACAGAAATGACCGAGGAAGAAATTTTGTCTGAATTAAGAACGCAACAGGTAACAGCGGTTAAAAGAATGACAAAAAGGGTGAAGAATGGAGAAGATAAAGATCAAATGGAAACAAACGAATCAAAGCAGATTCCTCTAACAAGCGTCATCCTGACCTTTAGTACATCCACTCTACCAACATCGATAAGGATGTGCTACCAAATAAAGTTGGTAAAATTATACATTCCCAAAGTAGTCAGGTGCTTCAAGTGCCAAAGATTTGGGCATGGGGCAGCAACGTGCCGGTCTAACATGAGATGCGTTAGATGTGGCGAAAGCCACAAGTTTGAGGAGTGCGCCAAAAAAGACACCCCGAAATGTGTAAACTGCGGAGGCGAGCATTCTGCTGCTTATAATGGTTGCACACAAGCAAAAAAAGCTAAACAAGTACAACACATCAAAATCACAGAAAAAATCACATATGCACAAGCATCACAAATATGGACAAATAAACAAAATCCCCCTCAAACTAACATTGTCACACAAACCTCCCAAATGAGGAAAGAGGCGGAACAAGAAAACACACAAATTAATCCAAAGATACCTGGCTCATATGCCAACGCTGCAACCACACAAAACGTACCTCCCGCAACCACCAGCACCCCACAAACCCAAAATGTCTTACCACCTCGAACAACCTCAAAACATCCTTCGAAAATCCCTCGAAAAATCCCACAAAATCCTTCAACAACATCAACAAACTCCACAACAATCACTTCAAAAAAAGACAATGAAAAGAAAGAAAATCCTTCTGTACCCCTGAACTTTATAGCTACAGCAAGTGATGAACAGATAATTGACTTTATATGTCAATTGATCCTCTCACTCACAGAGGGCAAAAATCTCAAAGAAATAAATAATTTAGTTCTGGTCGCAGCGAAAAGATCGCTGCAGCAAATAAGTAGTGCTAACAATGTTGATAACGATACTGTTTTGATGATACTGTTTTCCATACTACAATGGAATGCACAGAATACACTCAGTACATTAAAAATATAATAACATAATGTAATAAGAAAATAAAATAAGAACAGTAAAACATAATACAATATTATAATATGCTAAATCACACTCAGTACATTAAAAATATAATAACATAATGTAATAAGAAAATAAAATAAGAACAGTAAAACATAATACAATATTATAAATATGCTAAATTACACTCAGTACATTAAAAAATATAATAACATAATGTAATAAGAAAATAAAATAAGAACAGTAAAACATTATACAATATTATAATATGCTAAATTACACTCAGTACATTAAAAATATAATAACATAATGTAGACTAGCTAATAAGAAAATAAAATAAGAACAGTAAAACATAATACAATATTATAAATATGCTAAATTACACTCAGTACATTAAATATATTACACTCAGTACATTAAATATATAATAACATAATGTATTAAAAAAAAAAAAAAAAAAAAAAAAAGTAACAACAATGATAAAAGGTATGATAAGATTATTGAATATAGAGGCTTGTGTATGGTGTGTATGTGATATAACAAATAATCTGCACGTACTGTTAAGAAATACTAACAAAGCCCATGAATGTTTTGCTTACGATATTATTTTTCGATACTATCTTAAAAGATAGATAAATATAAAACGAAATAAATATATTTTAAAAAAATACAAAATTGAGAGATTTAACACGTGCCGTAAAGTTTGGCGACAATAGTCAAATTACTGACTAATCGCCAATAACTCAAAACACAACAACAACATTAGGCGTTATTTGAAATTTACTGGGAGCACCTGTAAATTTTAATTATTCAATTTCTCGAAAGCAGGAGTGTTTTAGGAGCTAATTTTCGAGTGCTTATTATACATCTACAGGGGCATCAAAATATATCAAAATATTAATAAATTACTATCCATCCAATTTTCTAAATTTCCCAAAACTTTGCATTATCTTTAAGGGCAAAATGACAACAAAAATAAGAATGATAATATAAGACACCGTTATTGAAGTAGGCTCGAAATAAAAGATGGAACGTATCACAACGTTTTCAGAGATAAAACTAGAAATGCAATCGTGTCAGAACGATGTGCGTGCAATGACGCCGTGTTTCTATGTGTCAAACGAAAGAGCTTCTCTCGGACTATCCAGAGCAATTTGCACGAAGTCTGTAGCTTCTGTGATATTGGAGATAGGTAGGGCGAAAGAAAGGCATCAACAGTGACCTTGATGGGATGGTACCATGCCTACGAAGTTTGAAAGAAATTGGGATAGGGAAAAGAACCTAGAAAGGGCTCGCAAGTACTGCGTGCACAAACCAATGGGATTTGGTGCATGTTTGACATTGCAATCAAGTTCGTTCTGGGGGCCAAAAGCGTGAACCCGATATGCCCCATAGACAATGCGTGTAATGAATGGGCGGAAAACGTGCAGGATCTGTATTATGGCCGGAGTTAAATTGTTTTTTCTCTCTCTCTTTACGTCTCTTTATGGGCCGTATTTGGTATCATTAGAAAGAGAATTTCATGGTTGTTATTGTAAACCACTCTCTTTTTTTCTATGATAATCCTATCGAAACACGTGATGTAAAATAGATGTATAGGACAAAATGGCGTCTTAAATGGCCCCCTTGACCAATTTCAAAAATCCGGCCAAGAGGTGCCCTGCGTATTGGAACTCGGCATGTCACTGCAAATTTTCAAGGAAAAAAAAGGACGTTTAAGGGGCGAAAAGCAGTCTGAAAAAATGACGTCATAGCCGAAACGTGTTAGGTTCGGGCGGAAACTCGGCGGAATTCGTGTAGTGATCTTTGTTCAAATGCGATTTACTCACAATTTTCTGTGTGAACATATATAATACTTGGTATCATCCGAAAGGGCACTTCATTGCGGTCAGTTTGACACCATTGTTAACTGCGCGCAATGTATTGCGCGCATTGAACGCGCTATTACGTAATCCATAGTAAATTCATCATTTTTGGCGATAACTTTGTGCTGACATATTCGAATTTTACCAAACTTGGTAAACAGTTGTCACGTATATGGATACATATGTCTGCAAAGTTTCATTGATGTAGGTATAACGATCGCCATTTTAGAGCAAGTTGAAGTTATTTCTCAATTTTCTTGAAAATGGCGAATTTGGAGGGCAATTTTCTCAAATTTGGTCAGTGATAGGGTATATAATTTTGTATATGGCTGGAAAGGGCATATCTTCAAGTATCTAAATCCAAAAAAGGGTACGGGTTTGCCAAGCCATTATGGAGATACGGCCACAGAGAGAAAGCCAATTCCCAGAACTTTAGAGGGCGCTATTTATGTTGTGCAAAACCATTGGAGCGTGAAATTTGGCATGGCTATGTGCAATTATGAGATAAAGATACTGTGAGATTTAAATACAAAACGGAATTTACATGAGAAAGTTATGGCAGTTTTAGATTATTTAGGGGTCCATTTTTCAAGAACTTGAGAGATTTTTGACGGAGTCGGTTTTAGATTTGAATTTCGAGTATGAAGATGGCATTTTGAAGGTCAAGTCATCCGTCGCAGATGAAAGAACATCTCTCAGACTATCTAGAGGAATTTGTTAGAAGTTTGTAGGATCTAGGATAGTGGATATAGGAAGGAAGATAGAAAGGGCTTAAAATGGACCAGAAACGGACAAAATGGCGCCTGGACGGTTATGCATGAGTGATTTCGAAAATCGAAAAAGTAGGTGACCTTGGTGAGATGCTAGAGATGATGCCTACGAAATTTGAAAGGAAAAGGACTTGAGGAAAGCACCTAACTAGGAATAACAAACACTACGTGCAAAACGAATGGGATTCCGGACGATAAGGAGGAGGATAAGTATATTAATGGGGCAGAATGTGAACGAAAACAAGGCAATGACGAAGGTCGTCATTGCAAACAGCAGAAAGCGATGAGCATCCAAGTGGCTTGCATGGGTGCTGCAGGCGCGCGCGTGCATTTGTGTGTGTGTGCAACTGCGTGAGGTGCGAGTGCGTGTATGTCGGTGTGTGTGTGTGTGTGTAAATTTTAACTGGAAGGTAAAAACGACATTCAATCAATCCTATAATAAATGTATTCTTACATAGCGCCATCTACTGTTGCGTAAATTTAAAATTATAAACGGAAAGTTGATGATGGTTTTGAGGGTAAGAATAAAAATATTCTCTATCTGGATCTTATTTTTGTTTATAGCAGATGTTTCTTCATTTATTGATAAATCAAATATAAAACATTCAAATAACAATTATAGTATATAATATAATTGATTTACATAAAGAATGACAACTTAAATACACACAAATAGAAAATGCATAATTGAAAGCTTGAAATTATCGAGGTAAGTAAAAATAATCAAGAAAAATGCGGAGGCCAACTATCATAAGCAAAAATGCCTGGGTCGATACCAGCAGGGAAAGGGGCGGGGTACGTGGCGCTGTTATAGGAGTATGTAGGGGAATAGAGTGTCACGTATAAAAAAAATGTTCAGAAAGTATCTGAATAAAAAGTGGAAAGAAATTAAAGAAAGAAAACAAATTCATTCAAGTACTCGTTTATCCATTCATTCATTTACTCACTTATTACTTTGTATGATTGTGTCTCTGTTACTTTCCCCAGAAGGCTTTTGACAGAAAGCGGAATCCATGTAATCGTTTCTGAAAATGGTTACAACTGTCTAAAAAATGAAGAAAACAAAGAAATTTCTTGCAAATTTCATAGGGCTTCAGGAACTTGTCTTTCCCAGAATAGTTTAAACATCTCGCATATCACTTCCACAAGGCATCTTCCTATCTAAATTCAAATAAATAATCAGAATTGAAATCAGTATTGAAATATTGATGCTGATTGAGAACGAGATGAAAATTAAGCATAGTTTCGAAGCCATATAAATGGAAAGCGCTCGATTTTTCCGAAGGTTCGTTTTTCCGAAGGTTCATAATTTTCAAGCACATATTACGCATGGTAGGGATTGCATACATGTGATTAGGAAAATGATATGGGGTTCATAACCCCAAGCATTTCATGTGTTTTCCCGAATGTTCGTTTAATCTCAACATTAATTTGTACACGGAGTTCAGGAAGTGAAATAGGTATTTTCATTATTCGTGATTCCGGCGAAATTGTACTTGGGTTCAAAATTCCGAAAGAAAGAAAGGAGATTCTTCGTTCCGAATAGTGAAATAAGGCTCTGTATGTCCTTTTTGGAATAATGTAGCATATATTTGTATAGATATCAAAACTAAAATCATTACTATTACTATGATCGAATATATTGCAAGAGGGCGTCCTTTCGTTTACCGCGCGCTACAATCATTCAAAATCCCTGGACCATTTTGGCCGATGTAACATAGATGTTATGTATCACTTGAGACTTTGGAGTTCTTCGCAAATGGACGGAAACTGTGGCCTGGGTGTGCGAGTCTCCATGGGAGCAACCAATCAATCGGATTATAATCAGGAGTAGCAGTTATTCTCGACTTATCAAAGGTGAGCACTTCATAATATTAAGAGAAATGTTATTAATCACATTATTAACATCACTATAAAGTTGTTTTTATAAAGAACCGTTCTTTTAGAACACATACATGTATTACAGAACTAAAACGACTTTAGTCAACTTGGGTTTAAAACCGTTTGGTCTACAGCTAGTTCGTCTACCACCCAATTAAATAATTTCCATATTTTCTACACCCAGCCAGTCTACTATATCCACTTGGTCCAATAATCATTTCATCTACTTATCATTTGGTCTAATGATCATTTAGGCTAATATTCGTTTTGTCTAAGTTCTTGCCTGGTTACATTTCCGATCCATGATTTCTCATATTCTACACAAATGTATTTAGTTCAGTTATTACAAAATGGACGTCAAGGCTTTTGACTACGATTGTAGCAACCAGAAAATGTGATAATTTTAAGTGGTTTCACACCACAAGAATAACATTATTTTCAAATTGTAGTTAAGAGTTTTTTTTCAAAAGATAATGGACGTATCTACTTAAAGTTACTTATTACTCTTAGTATTACTCTTCGTACTGTAGTAGTAGTGGTGGCAGTAGTATAATTAGTAGCAGTAGTATTTATAGTAGTAGTAAAGGTAGTAGTATAATGATAAGGAGGAGGATTATCTATGATATTATTGTAATCATTATCATTAATATATTTTTGTTAACCTTGATTTTATTATTATTATTATTATTATTAGGACAAGTAGTAGTAGTAGTAGTAGTAGTAGTAGTAGTAGTAGTGATAGTAGTAGCTGTAGTAGTAGTGGTACAGTGTATCGTTATCATTATCGATATCACTATCGGTATTATTAACATCAACACAACTATGATATTATTATTTTGTTTAAATAATTATTATCATCATCATCTTGGTCTTTAAAATCATCAAACTTAAACTAATAGAATTAAAACAAAATGGGGAATTGTGATATATCTAGTGTACTATTAATCATATATATATACCTCCTTGTTGTAGGCATATGGCATTTTATGTTATGTTAAGCTTTACTAAATTAGAACAGCTTGAAAATAATGTTATTATTGTAGTTTGAAACCACTTAAAATTATCATATCACGTTTTTACAAGGCGTTTCCTACTTTCATTAAGTGGAATCGATTTCCACTTTAGGCAAGAGATTCGTATTGTGCTAACAATACGTGTTCAAATTACACTGTTGCTCATAACGGTGGAATATTTTTTTTTATCCCAATTTATGGAATTATTTTAAAAATAATTTAAAAATACTAGATCTAGATAATAGTATACAGTCTCAGATTTTATTGAATAATAATTTGCCAATATGTGTTTTGCGTGACTGCTAATGCATGTATATTATGCTACTATCTTTATCAACTAGGGGACCTATGCCCTTAAGTCATAAATGACAGTAATGAGGATTAATGCCTCACAAAAGGGCTCTGATATAGCACATCGACACGGTGTTGATCCTGGGGCCTCACAGTTACGAGGCCATTGCTTTGTCACTGAACCATGACTGTACGCAGCGGGGGCTAGGGTAGGGGGCAGTTTCCATAAATTAAAAAAAAACCAGAAAATGCAATAAATATTCAATAATTTATTGCATTCTACCCCGGTCCCCAACATAAAAAAATCCTCTGGACGGCCATGCATTATAGCTCAAGGCATGGGCACACAGAAGATTTTTTTATGTTGGGGACCGTGGTAGAATGCAATAAATTATTGAAAATTTATTGCATTTTCTGTTTTTTTTTTAATTTATGGAAACTGCCCCTACCATAGCCCCCGCTGCGTACAGTCATGGTTCAGTGACAAAGCAATGGCCTCGTAACTGTGAGGCCCCAGGATCAACACCGTGTCGATGTGCTATATTAGTGCCCTTTTGTGAGGCATTAATCCTCATTACTTTCATTTATGACTTAAGGGCATAGGTCCCCTAGTTAATAAACATAGTAGCATAATATACATGCTTTAGCAGTCACGCAAAACACATATTTGCAAATTATTATTCAATAAAATCTGAGACTGTGTACTATTATCTAGATCTAGTATTTTTAAATTATTTTTAAAATAATTCCATAAATTGGGATAAAAAAAATATTCCACCGTTATGAGCAACAGTGTAGATGTCCTTGTAAAAAGAAAATTGTAATGTTTTTGTTAACGATTAAAGCTATAATATCATGTTTTCAAATGGCATTTTCTACTTACACGAGGTAAATTCTGGTTTCACATTAAGCAAGAGATTTGTATTGTGCTTAGAATACGTGCTGAATTAGAGGTCCTTGTAAAAAGTAAATTTCAATGGTTTTGTTAATAAGTAAAGTGGTCATATCATGTTTGCAAAAGACATTTTCTATGTTTATAAGTTAGAGTCTGGTTTCGCATTAGGTAAGAGATTCGTTATCGTGCCGAAATATACATTTTAAGTTAGATGGCATAGATTGTCATAAGTCATTTTCTTCAAGATTTTTGTGAATGGCATTGACCTCGAGCCTTTTTTTTCTCGAATGAATGATTTGTAATTTTCATTTCAGTAATATAATCCAGGGCCCTGTTTCATAAAACTTGATATCAATGTCAAGTTACAAGCTACTGTTATAAGCTACTGAAATCAAGGCATCTGATTGGCAAATTTGTCATAGAATTTTAGCAGTTGTTATAAATAATAAGTTTCATGAAACGGGCCCCAGAGATGATGTCAAGGGTTTTTACATCCATTCATTCTATCGCATGCAGGGAGTGGATAATGTGCAAGTTCGATCATCTGAAGAAAAATACTGTATGGATATGCGCTTTGAAGACTTTAGTTATTATTTTCGTTATTATTATCATTATGATGATGAGGATGAGGATAATGGTGATGATTATTATTAGTATTATTTGTATCATTATTTGTATCATTATTAATGTAATCATTATTATTATCATCATTGTTATTATTATTATAGTTATTATTTCTACTACTACTCTTACTACGTCTACTACTACTACTACTACTACTACTACTCAGGGGGGGGGGGGGGTCCGGTTTTAACCCCCCCTCAATTTTTGTTGTGTGCTAAAGGGTGACAACAAAACTACTACTACTACTACTACTACTACAACTACTACTACTACTACTGCTATTACCACTACTTCTACTACTACTACTACTGCTATTACCACTGCAACTACGAATAGTCGAGTACCATCACTACTTTTACTACCACTACTACTACTACTGATGATGATGCTGCTGCTGCAACATGATTTTAATTCATAGCGGTTGGCAAAACTATTGGATTTTGTATTCAGCGTGGAAAGAAACTTACTTTTCTTCCCTGCTGACGGACAGGGTCGTAGCAAGAGCAAGGAGTTATACATTTACAAATGTACAACTGCTTGGCCAGAGGGGGCACGAATGAGCACGTATTCCCGAAATTTAGGAAAAAGAGAGAGAGAGGCGAGGGAAATATGACAGCAATAACCCTTTGAGAGGAAGAGAAAGAGAGAGAGAGAGAGAGAAAGAGAGAGACAATAATTACCCTCTCCCGACCGACCTAATTTTAAAACACATTTCATTCACCCATTCACCCCTTCACCACCTTATTTTGCTACGTCATTGTTCAATGGTATATATCACGCCGAGTTCAATGTATTGAATGGGTGTCAATCACTTTGGTGATTAATATCTGTAGTTCTATGTTAGGTTTTATCCTGTTATTGTTAAGCATTAGGTTTTCATTTAAAGAGAGAGAGGGACGTGTTTGTGAGCGAAGGCGTACGTCTCCTTCTCTACCTCTCCCTCTCTCTCTCTCTTTTTCTCTCTTTCTCCCCTTACTCCTCCCTACTCCACTCTCTTCCTCTCTCTCTCTCTCTCCCTATGACATTTTCTCTTCCCACCCCCTCTCTCTCTTTCTTCCCCCATCTATCTCTCTCCCTATTATTTTCTTATGTGTGTCCTCTCTCTGCCTCTCTCTCTCTCTCTCTCTCTCTTTCTCTCTGTCTCCCCCTTCTCTCCTCTCCCATCCCTCATCTTACCTCTCGCTCTCATATGTCACTCGTATTTGCTTAACTATAAGGATCTTTTGATGGCCAATGATCGCCAAAAATCCGTTATTAAACTCTTTAAAATTGTTTTTTTCTTATGCTGGAATAAACATAAAGCTTTCAATTTAAGGGAGAGAGTTAGGTTTCGGAAAAAAGGACATACTAAACATTTCACTCTCTCTCTCTCGCTCCCTCCTCCTCCCCCCTTCTCTCTCTCTCTCTCTCTCTCTCTCTCACGCTCCCTCCTCCTCCCCCTTCTCTCTCTCTCTCTCTCTCTTTACCCTACTCTCTTTCCCCTTCTATCTTTCTTCCTCTTTCTCCCCCCCCCCCTGTATTCTATTTCTCGCTTCCTCTCATTTTTCTCAACTTTAGGACATCTAATAACTTTAAGTCAGAGTAATATCTCATTTTAAAGGCTGATACAAATAAACATTATCTAGGTTCATAGCCTGATCACTTTTAACTGACTTTCTCGGCAGTCTGTAAAATTGACACGAACGTGTGAGGGGGTGGTAAAATCATATTACGATTCTATACCTTTCTTTTCTAGTCTTTGACTAGATGAAAATGTCGCAAATAGGCCAATGTATTTCTTAAAGAAACCTGTGACCTAATTCGTGTTTCGCTTTGGCTGGCAATGTATTTGTGTATCTATCTCCAAGTTCGGAGGTTGATTGCTCATATCTCTGTTCTCGTCCATTCTACTACACTCTGTGACAAAACCTCGTATTTCAAAAATCATGAATTTTCAGGAGAGCGAAAAAAACTTTCCTGTCTCAACAAATTTAATGCTGTGACACCGTCCTTTCTTTTCAAAACTGGAATATTTATACAATTTCTAATGTCATTGTTGAAATACAGTAAAATTATTGTTTTTATATTTGAAAGTGAGTTACGAGGTTTTGGCGTTTATCTACATTGAGATACGAGTTTTTAGTTTTTATTCAAATTGAGATACGAGTTCTTACTTTCAACTCTGAATAAGTTACGAGGATTTGAATACACTAACTTTGGTATTGTTAGGCCGTGTGTGAGTTACAAGAAGAAGGAATTACGTATCTTATGTTACGAGGTTTTGTCAGTGCAGCTTCAAAGGGGTTTCAAATTACGAGGTTTAGTTTAAGGGTGTTTGTGTAGTTTGTGAAAAAACCGAGACAGGAGGCGTTCCATGGATTTATCAGGTGGTGTCGTAGGCCATTAGGTATAAAATTATGCAAACAAAAAATCAAAATCTCAAAAAATTGAGATACGAGGTCTTGTCACCCCATCGACGACTATATCTAAACGTTCCCCTCCCAATATGAAATCTTGGTTTCCCTCTAGGTGTAGAACCTTTTACTTTTCCTTCCAACAAATCTTTGTCATGCATAGACAATGGTAACAATAAGGAACGTTCGTCAAACTTCGTGTTTTTTGTTATCACAAGAAATGCTATATCGTGTTTTTTATAGAGATGCTTATCACAATAAACACGTGTCGAATAACGAGTCGTGAGGGTCATGAATTCACGAGTTGGAGGGTCATGGCTTCAAATTCAAGGTCGACTTGAGAAAGCCTTAAAGATAAAGTTGAGTTCTTGTCATGCGATTGCATTGTGAAAGAAACGTTGTGGAATCGATCAGAAAAGGTTGATCATCTAGCATATAAGTATTGGTGTGTACTGCAAGGTTCTGGAATCATCAAAATGATAAGAAATTTAGCCCAGTCTTCGTAAAGTTACAAGCACTGTACACAGAAAGATGTATATGGGACTACGCACACGACGGCGATACGTGCGTTTATCTCTCACAGACCAATAGATAAACTAATTTACCAAATATATCAATTAGTAGGCGGTTTCCCGGCAAAATTGTTATCATCATGGTATTAGTCAAAACATACTCTTTCACATGATTGGTAATAAGAGCATCCATTTCATTTTTTGAAATTGGGGTGTTTCCAACACTGGTCTTTACCTTTAAAGGGCGCGTGACATCGAAAGACAATTAGTAACGTATGTCTTTTGCTGTTGTAGTAATATGTCTATGATCGTGGATCCAGAGGGATCTCCCCAAATATGGATAATTTTAAGGCACTCTTTAAGTCTACTAAAGATTAAGAGTTTAGAATAGCACCCACAAAATTGCTCTCCACTTTTAAAAGTGGAGGATAGACTCTAAATGATGTTCTTATGATGTATATGAAAAAAAAGGGAAAACATGTTCTTATAGCATTTTCATTGGGTTTGCTTATACATTTATTTTTCCGTTGTTACTAGCCTTAGTTACATTGTTTAAAGACTTGTTCATTGTTATAGTTCTTTGATTTTGATTCATAAAAACTAAACATTTAATTTAAAAAACCGTTAAGGATCACCTCCTTACTTTTAAGACGAATCCTCACCAAAGTACTCTCTGAAACGGAAAGATTGAATCTTCAATATTCCCCCCCCCCCCCCCCCCCGGGAGTCACGTCAGTAATCAATAGAGTTGTTTTACTCCATTTTTTCTAAATTTTTCACTCCATATGTATTACCTTTTCACTCCTCGTTCACTCCAATATCACTCAATTCTCACTCTAGTTTCACTCCAATTTTACTCCGTTTGCACTCCATTTTCACTGTCCATGGGTGTCGAGTGAGGAATCACTCCTACTTTTGTTTAAAGACAGTAGTTGGGTTTTCCTGGGAGGGTGGATTCAACAGTTTCTTCCCACTATTTCAGCTTTGATATTCCACTCCTGTCTATGTAGAAATTATACGTGAATAGCCTTTGAAACGACCGGTTCATTTACAACCCGGTTAGTCTTGTAATGATTATTTATTTAGATGATTAAATGATTATCAGACCATATCAATATTAGACAAAATGGGCGTTAGACAAACAGGTAAGTAGACCGACGGGAAAGTAGACTAAATGAGCAATAGACCAAATGGTTAGTACACTTATCGGTGATCAGACCAAATTGACATTAGACTAAAGGGACTATTGGCCTAATGGTCATTATGAAGCATGTATTCAATATACATTGATAAGTGTTAGACTAACATACACATACACACTTCCGCTCCGATAGTCATACTTATAATAAACGGCCTCGGATAATATGAGATGTCTGTTTACATCATTAGTATCACTATTTACGAAGTGATCATTAAGCCCGTTTACATTGCAGAAAATCACATCGCATTTCCATAATTTCTTTAAACGAATTAATTTTCACTAGCTGCCTGCCGTAGCAACAAACAAAAAACTCCGATCAGCCATGCATGAAGTCATTCGTCTTCTTTGTTGTTAGGGCAGGCAGCCAGTTGAACGGATTCGTTTAATGAATGCTGAAATGCAAGCACTACTTTAAACAAACATAACTTTGTTATTCCTGATTGAGGTGTCGTATGAAAGGGCAATACATGACCTTTCTAGAAATGTGATTTTTCTTCAAACATTCAGATACCGGTCGCCGAATGACTTTTCAGTACCCTTCCTTCAAATTGTTTTGAATGACTCATGGGTGAAACATGCATCATATAAGTTGCATTAAATTAAAGAGGACAATCGAAGCTTTAGAAATATGTGTCATTTATTAATAGCAATTGTGATTAATTTATGATAAAAACATCGATAAGTATCGGTTTCGTAATTTCTGGGACGCACTGTATATCGTTTGAAGGCAAAGACAGGTAGAACAAGCGAGTCTTCTGCTTATGAATGTATTTAATATGAATGTGTTCAGTTTTGCTTTCATTGTTTATTTTAGGACCTCATTGAATATGGCATTGCGAAGACAGTACTTGGTTGTGGTTCTCATGCTTAGTGCTGCTTGTTACCTGCAACTGTTACTCCTTATGCAACAGACCGACTTCAACCCGGACGAAGACATCCTCAGGTCTGTCAGGTTACCTGGGCCAGATGGGTCAAGGCAACCCAGCCCCTCGAACATCTCTGGTGACAAAGAAGAAAAGGAAGCAGAGGGTTTGAGCCGAGCTGTGACTCCAAGCATCAACGCCATAGTGAAACACCTCAATTCAAGGATTAGAACCATGTTGATACAACGTAAACCAGATGTTAACTTCATGGTAAAACGTCCCAGTTCAAGGGGTAACTCTGTGGTAATACAACCTAAACCAAATAGTAATTCCATGGTAAATGTCCGCGAGTCAAGGAGTAACTTTATGCTAAACAATACTAAGAATGTTACCTTATTTAAGACAAAGCCACATGTTCTGGACAAGAAGCTTCGAGAACTCGATGCAAAGTCCGTGCTGCTGAAGAAAGAGATTGATCTTCAGAAGACTCAGGATGCCCAGATGATTACCAAGACCCTATCCCACCGCTGCCATCGGAAAGTTCACCTATGGGCCAGCAGAGCCGGTGAGTTGGGATTCAGTGGAGGTCAACACGTGATTGAATGCCCTAGAAGTGTCTGCGACGTGCAGCTAACCGTTGATATGGATTTCGAGACGATGCAGAAAAACGAGGCACTGGTCCTCTTTCATTGGTCTCACTGGGAATGGGATAAGATGCACAGTCATCGACCACCAGGACAGAAGTGGGTATTCTATACGCTAGAGAGTCCTCGGCACACGCGGCCCATTGTCATACCACCGAAACGGTACTACAATACCTCTTATGACTACATTATGACGTACCGATACGACTCGGACTTCCGCGCGGACTATGGGCAATACAGACCAGGGAAACCAGAGATAGATCCAGAGGACGATAGAAACTGGGCGCAGAATCGGACCAAGTTGGTGGCGTGGATGGCGTCGAACTGCCAAAGGACATCTTGGCCAAGGGAGGACTTTGTTGAGAGACTCGCAAGGTAAGATTAATCTAGGGAGCACAGCCAGTGCCGTAGCTAGAGGGGAACATGGGGATACAACCCATTCCATCGACATAATAAAATAATAAATAATAAACTTTGGCAAGATATTTACCTGCACTTGCTACTCTCCACTCAGGTGTTAAATGGGTACCCGGTGGGATGCGAAAGTTAATGTGGTTGTAAAATGGCGACTGGCTGGTATACTCCCGAGGGAGTAGACAATGTGCATACAATGTGTGCGGGTAAGCCTGAATCCGATGACCGGGGTAATAATATATCTGTAAATCGATGTATTGGCGCTATATAAATAAAGCGGAATAATAACGAGAAGGAGGAGGCGAGAAAAGAGGGATGGTGAAAGGGAGAGGGGATAAAGGACAATAAACGAAGACGTATGGACCACCTCCCACAACCTCTCCCACCCAGTAGCCTTAAACATTCGCATTTGATTTCAATAGTGGGATAGGTACCACCTTCCCTTCTCCCCTCTACCCTCTGCTTTTAAAGATAAAGTTGAGTTCTGGTCATGCGATTGCATTGTGAAATAAACGTTGCGGAATCGATCAGGAAAGGTTGATCATCTAGCATATAATTATGTGTGTTCACTTCAATGTTCTGGAATCATCAACATGATGACAAATTCAGCCCAGTCTTGTTAAAATTACAATCACTGTCACAAAGATCACAGTCACAGAGATATATATGGGCTACACGAACATGTGGCATAAAAATCCGTTCCGATTTTATGATGTTACATGCCATATTTAAAATATGAAGACATTTGAAGAGCCATGCTTTTCAGGGAATTTTGTTTTATCTGATGTTCTTTCACACTTGCATACTACAATTATAACGCTCACAAATTATTTGTTTACCCCTTCCCAGAACTCACCCTTCTCTTTAAGGGGGACCAACATACACTATTAGAGATGCCCTGTATCACTTGTTCATTACAATTTGTAAACGGTTATTATTTCCTATGATTGTTCTCCTCCAGGCACATACCCGTTGACATGTACGGCCGCTGCGGTAACCTTACATGCAAGGCGGGAACCAAAGGATGTGACCGAACCCTGCGGCAATACAAATTCTATCTCGCCCTCGAAAACAGTGAATGCACCGACTACATCACTGAAAAGTTTTGGATCCAGTCTTTCCTGCGGGAACTGGTCCCGATCGTCTTTGGACCACCGAGGAGCGATTACGAGAAAGTGGCGCCTCCTAATTCGTTTATACATATCCAGGACTTCCGGACGACGCAGGAGCTGGCCGACTATCTGCAGAGGTTGGACAACGATGATTCCTTGTATAACACGTATTTCCAATGGAAGAAAGTAGGGTCTTTGAAACCGTACGGGACGGAACCCAACATCATGTGTCAGCTCGGGGATCGGTTGGACGCTGATGAGAGGGCGCTGCGGGACGGGACGTATAGGCCATCTAAACAGAAAGACTGGAGAGTTTGGTGGAAGGAGTCATGTAAAAAGAGAGGGGAGATACCCAAATAATATTTTCACTGATACAGAAAACTTTCATTAGTTGGGGATAATGATAACATGTAGTTTTTAAGCTTCTGCCAACCTTACATCTGTTAATATGCAAGTTTTCATCCACTCATGTGGACTTTCTCAAGCTAAGTGATCAGTCCGAGTCACAAATTTGCTTCACTGTACTGCCTGGTGTCCTGTGACTGATCACTTAGCTTGAGAAAGTCCACAGGAGTGGGTGAAAGCGTGCAAAACAAATGTAAGGTTGGTAGAAACTTTAAAAATACATGTTAACGATTTCACTGTTTCTCATGTCCGGTGGCCTTTTGTGACAAATTAATTTGAAATATTTGTTTCTTAATGTAGTAGAACGGTGATTTTACAAGCTCCTAAGAAATACAATATTTCTTTTAATTTCAATTTCAAGTAGCATCACTTTTATGTTCTTTAAGATTATGTACATAGAACATTAATTTATTGATTGCAATGGAAGATGGTGTAACATTGCATTAAGGCCTTACGGTTATGACGCGGTGTAAACCGACGGGGGGGGGGGGGGAGAGAAGAAAAACCACAGTTTCTCTAAGTGCAAATGTATGGCAATAATATATAACGAGTATTTAAAACAGTGATAAGCTTTTGTTTAAAGCCGTGTGATTATTAGGACTTGTCAAGGAAGAATAAAATGGGTTATTAGAAGCACCTGGTTGTTTTTGCCACAGTTTTCCACCGACACTCACAAACAAGTTATTAAAGGCAATTGAGCGTTATATATCTCATATCCGTATTCACTTTGATACATGAACTTCAGTCTGTGTTATATAACATACAGCAATGTGAAAAGTATTACGCCTCATGTAATCATACCAAAAAAAAGCCGCAGTTTACCGCGTCATCGCTGAACGAGGTTTAAAGGGTATGACGGGTTTGCCTGAATGGTTATTACGAAATGAAAAATTCTTTTACGCACTATTTCAATTACATAATTGACGTCCTGCATAGAGTGTGCTATTATTTATCATTTTGCTTGGTGGAATTGTAAGTGCAATACATCGGTCAAAATGTCACATGACAAAGACTTGACCTAATTTATTCAGAAATATTGACGTACTTGCTTTCTCTGTTGTGTAAATTATTCCATTAACGCAGGGAGGGTGAGATTTCATATTTATTGTTCAATTTGCCCTGATTGTGAGACGGATCAATAAGGGATTTTACAGATACAATCTGCGCATGGGCAGATAAAGGTCATTTGTACCGAAAAGGTAAAACCCACCAGAGATGAATACTGGATATGCGCTCATGAAAGTTATGTAACATTATTCATTTATGCACCAACGGTACATTCTAAGATACGCAGGTGGAAGTATTCTTTTCAAGAGAGCAAACAAAAGGTATTCATGAAGCGCATCTAGGACTTTGGCAGTTATTATTCTAAGATGCTCAAAGTGGAACTTCTCCATGTGTAAAAGATCTGTGGATATTTGGGGTCATTTGTACCATGTGCTATCTGTAAACCCCTTTATTATTCCATTAACGCAGGGAGGGTGAGAATCCATATTTGTCGTTCAACTTGCCCTATTCGTATAACGGATCGTAGGATAGGAATATCATGTTCATCCTTCGGCTTAGTAGACCGCATATTCGATTTGTCTGTGCCTTATTTATATTCATTAATTTATTCATAAAATGAGACTACCTGCAAAATATGTAACTCAATCATCATTACGTCGATACTAACCTCGCATTTTGGTTTCTAATGAAAGTGAAAATAAAATAATTGTTTTTAAAATGATTGATGAGGGTTCCATTCCCACACTTATCGTTATTTCAATAATACCTGGAAGGAGTTTCCTTTTGAACCACCTTCTAACGATATTTAAAGGTACTATGTCCACAAAAAAGGGGACTTGAAAATTTCTTTAAGTGGCAAAATAACGACTATTAGTTGTCAAATCGACTTAGGAGCTATAGAGCCAGTATGTAATAGTCTGATTTTCCAGACCATTGTACCGAATGGTCGTACGTTTCATGCTGCGCAAAGATTCAATCAGTTTAATTTTGGCCATTACAAGAAGTGGAATATTGATGTAGACAAATGCTCATGTACCCCTTTACAGCTCATTTTATGTTTGTTATTACCAAAGATGAAAAAAGGCCAATCAGTCACTCAATAGTATCTGACAGTGAAGTCTAGCAAGTAAACGGGTTTCCTTGCATAATTTGAATATTAGGACACTGCTAACGTTGAAATTTCACATATAGGGCATACATGACATATTCATAATTCCTGCAAAGTTCTACAGAATTTGATGTTGGCTGCAAAAGGGACATAGTACCTTTAAAGTATATTATATTAACTTACATCTTTGGACCAGAGTGTGTTACATGTGTGCAGTTCCGCATACCTTTATCCTTGGGGGGTATAGTCTGCAAAATATATGATTTTATTTTTTATCTCGATTGTATCTCACTAAGACACGCCCATTTGTGATGCGATAACTAATTTGAAATGCTGCAAGATTACACTCTGTCCTAATTCAGCCTATAGAATCATAATAATTGCTGATCAATTTGTCACTGTGGACGTGACATTGGTATCGATGCTATTTATTTAAAGATGAAGTTGAGTTCTGGTCATGCGATTGCATTGTGAAAGAAACGGTGTAAAATCGACCTGAAAAGGTTGATCATCTAGCATATAAGAATGTGTGTGTATTGCAAGGTTCTGGAATCATCAAAATGATAAGAAATTTGGCCAAGTCTTGGTAAAGCTACAAACACTGTACACAGAAAGATGTATATGGGACTACACAAAAACATGGCGAAAAAATCCTACCCCCGAGTTTTACGATGTTACATGACATATTTAGAATATGAAGGCATTTGAAGAGCCATGCTTTGCAGGGAACATGTCTTATCTGATGTTCTTCCACACTTGCATAATAAGAATGATAACGCTCACAATTTTTTGTTTCTTCCCAGAACTCAACCTTCTCTTTAATACGTTTGATTCAGGTACACAATGGGAATAGATTACCGAATTCCGGGACTCTGTTGAATATTTCAATCCGGTGGACACATGATAAATTATAGTGGTTAATCAATTTAAAGAGTAATTTAGACCGAGTCTTTGTGTGAGTAGACAATGGCGTGGGATTAATTCGAAACTGTTTTACTACCTGTAATGATTAATTTGCTCTGTTTTTAGTGCTTAACAAATTGAATCATATTCATACTCATGAATATGAAAGTCAATTATTTCGTCATTGGTCATAGATGAGACCCCTATCATAGGATTTTCTGGAATTTGGTTTGTTTTTTATAAGGCCATTATTACAATTCAATTACAATACGAAATGCTAGCATAGTTCCGCATAGCGTGGTTACGTAAACTGCTTACTCCGTTACAGTTCCCTTTAGACAAAATCATTTAATATATAATTTCTTTTAATGTTTAGTTTCGATTAAAAATTGAATCATAAACCATGTTCTGAGACACATACTAATTCAGTATCCACAGTCGGGAATGTTTGATAATATATTTTTCACTTGGTTTTGTACATATCATTGAATTATATTGGGAAAATAAAAGATTGTCACTCTTTCTGGCAAATTTAGGTGGACGTACAGAAGTAGAGTTTTGCTTTTAAAGTTTATTTTGAATTAAAAATTGATTCATAGCACATACTACATCAAAATGCACATACCGTATAGTTTAATATAGGCACACACTATGGAATGTTAGGGCTAATGTTGATTTTCAAAATATATGTGGATAATTTATTTTGTATTCAGTATGCTGAATAGCATTGAGTAGTATGATTGATTCAAAATTACTTTTATTATAGCATTTGAAAATCGACTTTAAGATATTGTAGACAATATTAGTTTTAAGTTCAATTTCGATTAGAACTTGATTATTAATAGTTAATGATGAACGCAGATTATTATTGTAATTGCGTGATTGTCGTTACAGTTGTGAATAATGTATCTTTTGAAATTAGTATCTTACGCTTAGTTAATTTGTTCAATAAATGGTAAATTCTATAGGTAATTTTATAAGCATTCCTGATTAAAAGCAGTTCTAGATCGACGTAATAATTAGGAATGTTTCTAATAAATTGAGTGGACCTTAAAGAGAATAAAAAGGAGTTAAAATTATCCTGAAATTATAATGTCCATGTTGTAAGTTACCTGCGTTGACCTAAAAGCTGATACAAAATTTAGTGCCATTCAAGTAGTATAAAAAGTCCAATAAAATAAATTCGATTTTGTTAAAATGTTTCTGACATTAAAATCATATATCTATATCTATATATATATATACATGTATACATATGTGTGAATTGTTCTCACATATTTATACTAATAGCACCAACCAGTGCTTTAGTAGTTTTCATCATGCCTTTTAAAGGATTGTGGATTCCTGTTATTGTTTCAGATTAAATTTCTGAGGAAATCCTCTGAGGACGGAAGCTTAAAACAAAATTACCCTTGCGTCATAATTTATTTTGCTTGTATCTTACTTTAATTACATACACATACATACACTCACGTAAAGATCCCGCCGCACATTCATAATGATAATGCTTATTCAATTCAATGCAATTCAATACAAATACATATACAATAATTCATGGAAATATAAAAACATGGGGTTAGGAGCCCCCTTAAGAAGTTTGAATACAGAATTGTGGTTGGGGCACCAACCATGACATATATATCAAGAAATTAGTGAATTTAACAAAAATATACTTATAATAATCACAACGATAATAATGATTGTTAGGCCTATCATAAAAAAATATTGTCACCATAATTATGCTATTAGAATTATCATGATAATGATAATAATGATGAAAATGATAATTCAGGTTTTAACACACACAGATCTATCCATTAGGCACATTGAAAGCCTACAAAGGGCAACTTCAATCATGAACGTGTTCTCACTATTTAACTATAAAAAAAAAACACTCAGGTGACTCAGCTAATATCTAAATTGACAAAATAAACAAGCAGTAATAACTGGTATTATGTGAAATTTGATAATCTTGCAAATTTACTTTACTCATCATCTCATGTCATAACAGTGAGTGAATTAAGACATACACGATAAACGTCTTTTGGAGAGCTATAGGCCAATATATTTAATTAATGTCGACGCAAAAATATGTTTAAAGGTGTTGGCGAATAGAATAATACAAATTTTAGACGAAATAATTGACACCGATCAATATGCTTTTGTACGTGGGAGGGCAATAGGAGAAGCTATCCGAAATGAATTTGATGTTTTCCATTTTCTTTGCACTGAACAAAAAACAAGATTCATTGCTTCAGTTGATTTCAAGAAAGCGTTTGATTCTTTAGACCATGATTACATGTTTCAATGTTTACTGGTTCCTAAAGAAAATGGAGAGTATGTTTTTCAAATTTATTTTGAATGGACCTGATAAAATTCGAAGGAATGTAATGATCCAAGATTTGTCAAAGGGAGGAATTAAGATGGAATATGTTCAGTCATCTACCAGCGCACAACAATTATATTGGATTCAAAGAATAAAAGAAGCCGATAAACAAGGATGGTTTCATATTCTTAAATATTATCTTAAAAAGAACGGTGGTTTGTTCCTGTTTAATTGTAACTATGGTCATAAAATGTTAGACAAAAATATTCCTAAGTTCTTTTGAGCTATTTTAGAAAGATGGAAATCTTTCAATGTGAGAAACAAAGAGGATAGTACGAAATTCCCGAATATTTGGAACAATAGACAATTACAAGTCCATTCAAATATGATTTTCTTTCGAAAACTTTTCATAACAAGAATGGTGATTTTTAGTGACATCCTCACAGAAGGGGGCAATTTAAAGCAACAATATGACATGAAAAGGTTATTTGAACTAGATGCAAATAATTACGTTAGGATACAGGGAGAGTACTCTTCATTATCAAAGATAAATATTCCTAAAATAGTTTGTACAAAACCATTCAAACACGATATTACTTACGAGTTGATATTTTTGAACAGAATAAAAAGCAAACAATTGTATGAATGCCCAGTCAGTACGTTTAGACTAAAGAATATATATGATGTTTCAGATAAAGAATTGTCATTGGCTCGTTCAGGTATCATTTAAAGTACAATTTACGTTATTTACAGAGAATTTCAGTTCAAAGTATTAAATAATATTCTAAATTTGAATCATAAACTGTATAAAATGAAAGTCATTAGTTCCCCATTATGTTCTTTTCTGACCTAGAAAATGAAACGATTGAACATTTTTTTGAGAAATGTAAAATAGTACAAGATTTTTGGAATCAGCTCGGAAAAGAGCTGACTATGTTTGATTTCTTGATTTTAACCGAAAAAACGGTAATTCTTGGTATATTGTCGAAGAATTATATTCTTTTTAATCATATATTAATAATTGCAAAGAAAACAATTTACCTAAATAGATGCAAATTAGTTAAACCAAATATTTCTAACTTCATTTCCTTATTAATCAAAACGTACAAAATGAAGAGATACATTGCTATACGCAATGAGAAAAAGCTGCCCATATGGCAGCAGGTGGCAGGGCATGGCCAAATGAATATCCACTTTCAGATAAGGAAAGAAAGATCTTTGATATGTTAATAAGCTGTATAACGTTCAATGTATTATGTAATCAAATGTTCATTTTCACTGGTGTGTGAATTATTTCTCAAATATATCAATGTACCGTGAAGTGACCAAAAATAAAAAAGACAATTTCAATACAAAAAAAGACATACACGGATTGGCATGTAATTTACTTAAAGGTAATGCAAAGTTTTGGGAAATTTTGAAACTTGGGTGGATAGTGATTCTTTACAATTTTGATATGTTTGGATGCCCCTATGGATGTATTATAAGCACTAGAAAATTTAGCTCCTAAAACACTTCTGCTTTCGAGAAAAATTGAATATTAAAATTTACCGGTGCTCCCGGTAAAATTTGATGAATTTCAAATAGCGCATACAGCCGTACAATAGTAGCTGCGACTATGAAAATCTCAGAATATGTAGATATGATATATAATTTCCAAACGGAAATAGCTAATCGGTCAATTTTGGTCGAGAAACATTGTTTTATAGCTTAAGTAATATCTTGACCTTGAGAGGGAGCTATACAACATAAAGAGTTTATTATTTAAAATTTCATAACTTTAGACTCGAATTGAACCGCAACAACGTTCACTGCATATTGTAGGATCGCTTATGCTCCCAATATGTTCATTTGAACCAAATGCATGACCCCATACTAAAACTTTATATTACCTTTAACATAGAGTCATTTAATGTACAGTTTCTTTAAGAATATCATAATATGATAATATGAATGTCAAAAAGAAGATACCTTACAATATAATGGAAATTATTCATACACATTGTAGTTCACTACTGTAACCGACTGCTCATTAACAACAGAAAAAGACATACTTGAGTGCTGATTCTGCATACATATTCTTTGAATAATTGTTTGTTGACATCGTAATGGAAGTAGGAACAATAAACCTGTACCCATAAAATATCAGTACAATCTACTGTAAAGTTGTGAGATTAGCCACAATCAATTAGTTGTTGTTATTATACAGTGAAGGTAGCAAAGCGCCAAATATTGCATACATGTATACATATATATATATTTAAGATAGGAATACGACCATGACCTGTTATGCGAAACTAATAACACCTGCCTAGATGAGTAAAAAGCAACGCCTACTGAATATCTTCGCATAACTTGCTGTGACAGTCATTAATTCTTGGTAAATTGAAATAAGAATTGACAATGTATTGTACCTCAGGAAAAAATGATTGTTTTTCACTGGTATATGAATTTTATAACTGATGAATTTGCAGTTCTGTTTATGTTGTTATGAATATGCAAATTATATACGATTCGGAATATGCTAATCCCAATAGATGATCTAGATGCAGTAATATACCACGAATGAAAGGTAACGAATCGTCTTGATTTGTTATTGTCTTAATTTAATTCTAAATTGTGGATGGGGACAATGTAAGCTAATTTCCCTCACCCAACATATTGGGGGCTTTTTTCAATTAGAGCTAGATATAGTAACATATGCTGTTTTGTTATATATATTTAAAGAGAAGGTTGAGTTCTGGGAAGAGGTGAAAAATAATTTGTGAGCGTTATCATTCTTATTATGCAAGTGTGGAAGAACATCAGATAAGACATGTTCCCTGAAAAACATGGCTCTTCAAATGCCTTCATATTCTAAATATGTCATGTAACATCGTAACAATCCAGGGTAGGATTTTTACGCCACGTATTCGTGTAGTCCCAAATACATCTTTCTGTGTAGTGTTTGTAACTTTACCAAGACTTGGCCAAATTTCTTATCATTTTGATGATTCCAGAACCTTGCAATACACACAAATTTTTATATGCTAGATGATCAACCATTTCTGGTCGATTCCACACCGTTTCTTTCACAATGCAATCGCATGACCAGAACTCAACTTCATCTTTAAGATAGGAATTAGACCATGACCTGTAATTCGAAACCGAAAACACCTGCACGGTAAATAAAAATCCACACCTACAAAATACCCCCTGAACTGCAACATACAAAATACATGCAAATGATTCAATGTAAAATAGGCACATAATGATATATTGAACTCGTATCGTACTGAAGAATGAGAAGAAGAAGAAGAAGAGAGAGAAAGACAGAAAGAGAAAGAGAGAGAGAGAGAGAGAGAGAGAGAGAGGAACAAAATATCTGCTCTGGAATCCTTAGTTCCTACGATTTGTCACTTATATTCAGAACAATACTTAGGGGGAAAAAATCAAAACACAATAAGAAAAGTGATTTCCTCGCTTTGATAATAAGCATTCTAAAAATGAAACTTTGAGTTTTCAGAATGCTATGCTGTTTAATATGCTTAGTTCAATTATTTATGCCTTATTACTATTTGGATTATTTTAAAATTGCTTGTGAAGTCTGATATTTACTATCTGATACATTATAGGACTAACAAGAAAAAAAAGGTGATGGGTGTACAATTATTGAGACATCTGTATTGACTCATTGTAAATGACTCGCCTGAATGTTACCCATCCGATTTCACTACGCTAATCTTTGCCTAACCTATCGTCAGCTTACATCCTCGCAAGAACACAAAGTAAAGAAATACGGAATTTGTATATTTAATGTATTTGTCCCAAAAGACCACTTATAGGATAGACGTCACCATCATCATCGTCATCAAGGCCCTTCATTTGTGTCTATTACCTGCTATTCTTAGAAAGCTGGTACTGCTAATTTCATTTTTGGTTGCCGATTTGATCAGGCTTCGGAAATAATTATATATAAGACGTTTCCTTCCTCTGCTCCTCTTTCCAGCAATCTTCCCTGTTAACCCGTTGACTGCTGAATTATGTAGTTCCCATAGGCTCAATACAGGGACCACCCGGTTCCTGTAGGCAATAGGTTAATTTGTGTTTCTTCTCTATATTATCCTTTCTGTTTATGTGACTAAGAAATTGCATTTTTCTCTATTTCTTATTGTGTTGATGAATGATGGTTTTACTCTTAATTTTCTGAACACTTCTTCATTAAATGTCGTTATCTTGTCTGTCCATTCTATATTATGTTATAATTGTTTTAACACAGCTATGAAGTATAAATTTAATGTGCTTATATTGTCAACTAAATGTAACTCAGCTCTCGGGCTGCTATTTTCAGTATTTTTAGTAAACTATTGAATTCAATTCGATCCAGTATGTATTCATACATTTTTCTCAAGAACCAAGATAGAAATTGCTGGAAAGACATTTTTCTCATAGACTGCCAGAATGTTTAGCTGAACTTGAGTAATGGCTGCACGTGGGAAGTTGCATGGGTAGCAAAAATAGTTATGATGGAAATAACAAGGCAGCACGGATTTAGCGGGGATTTATGACAAGTTCACCTTTAAACCCTCGCAAGATCATAACAGACGTGGAGCTAGTTTGCAGACTCATACCCTTGTCAGCCGTTGTGCGTAACAGTGTCTGCGCTATTAGACTACTACAACAGGCTTTGCACGTTAGCCGCTCTCAGCCACAAACTGACAGATCTAGGCTCTGGTCAAGGCTTTAGGGAATTGTGGTGAAGTGTAAAATTGGAGTCTGTGCTTTCAGGCTAACGTTGAGTAGTGATAGTGGTGATGTGGGGGGGGGGGTTGGGGTCTATGTGACAAAGGAAAGAAGAGGAAAAGGAGTGGGAAGATTTTTTTTTTTTAGGGAGACAAAACGATAGGGGGAGTCGACATTGGAGGAAATGCTATATAAGAGAAGGAGATAGATAGAGATATAGATAGATAAAAACGGAAATGTA
Organism: Strongylocentrotus droebachiensis; assembly: GCA_035222895.1. Lineage (NCBI taxonomy): Eukaryota > Metazoa > Echinodermata > Echinoidea > Camarodonta > Strongylocentrotidae > Strongylocentrotus > Strongylocentrotus droebachiensis. The sequence continues at coordinate 4,065 of JAVYIG010008923.1, read as the reverse complement.
GGTAGGAAGAAAGAGAGAGAGAGAGAGGAGGGAGATGAGGATCGATTTAGAGATACATAGATGGGGATAATGGCAAAGAGAGAGAGAAAGAGAAAGAGAGAGAGGGGGAGCGAAGCGAAAGAATACGATAATGATATATAGAGAGGGACATTAGAGTAGAGAGAAGAGAAGGAAAGTGGATAAACGATTTAGAGATACAAATATGGAGGTAGAGGCCGATAGAGAGAGAGAGAGAGAGAGAGAGGGGGGAGGGGGGGGGGGACGTGCGAAGGGCAGGAGAGAATATTGACAGCCAAAGAGGGAGATCAGAGGAGAGAGAAGAGGAGGAGAGAGAGGCAAATTGTATCAATTTTTGTAGTATAACATGGGCATTCAAATGTAACTCTTGAAAATGCAGATATTGGTCTCCGCAGAAGTTATAATAGCAAATTGTCCTCAAAGTTAATTATTAAAATTTATGGAAATTATTATGAATTTATATGTCACTATATATGGCCCCCGTTGATTCTATCGCTCAAAAAATAATGTTTTTATGTCTCCATTCATACATATCATAACCATAGCTTAATGTCATATACATAACATTAACATAATATTATTCATGTTTAATTTTGCAAATTTGTACGAATTTTATAGATTTAGCTGGCATTATATGGCCGACGATTCCAAATCTCCACAATAAATGAAAAGAACACTGCAACTTCTTTCGAAAAATCAACTCAAAGGCAACTACAATACCATACGGTTTTTCCTAAAAAATAATGTTCAGATTACGTACTTCATTATCATGTTCGCATATTTCTATAGGTAACGGTCAATGCTAGGTAGGGTAAGCCAGAATGATTTTCCTACCTAGCAACAAGAAATGTATGCAATTTGAGTTTTGACTATTGAAATAAGATTATTCGTAACCGGTGGTACAAATAATTCGTATCGTGGCACTGAAGTATATAACTGGTTACATTGCGAAAGTGGTCTATTATCTTAGGTTGATTTTTTTTTTATAATTCTAAGTAGTTGCGCTGAGCCTTCTTTCAACGACGAAGATATCCTGATGAGCCACAGTATTGACCTTAGTTTGAGAAAGCGTCTTGTGAAGTCTCTAGTATGGAGTGTACTGTTGTATGGGGAAAGAGACGTGGACAATCGCCAGGAAGGACATTCAGCGATTGGAGGCGGTCGAAATGTGGTGCTGGCGTAAATTACGAATGAAGGGGTGTTGCATCAAGCTCAAGAAAAGCGGGTGCTGGTCAATTTCAATCGATCAGAGAGAGACAGAAGAAATGGCTTGGACACATAATGCGGCATGATGATGATGGCTTGATGATCAGAGTCATAGAATATCGTCTACATGGAAAGAAAAAGAGGGGAAGACCTCGTAAAGGCTTTCTAGATGATGTAATCGCAGAATGTGGAGCAACAGGATATGAAATGCTGGGGCGGATGGTTCAAGACACTTGATGTACAATTCTGTTTACTTATTTATTTATTTATTTATTTTTTCCGGTTTAAAAACATCAACACGTAAAGTTCAGGAACTCATAATGGTTGATTTACAATGAAATTGAATAGTGTAAACAAAATTGAACCAAAATATACACACTTAAAAAAAACATGTTGTACACAAATGAAAATATGGTTACAATACAATATTCAACGGCTGGCTACATGTAACTAGACCAAGGCGAGATATGACGAGGAAATCGAGAAGGAGAAAAATGACGAGAGAGAGAGGGAGAGAGTGGCGAGAGAGAAAGAGAAGGTCAGAAAAGGGGAGGGTAGAAAGAAAGAGAGAGAGGAGAGGGAAAGATAGGGAAGGTAAGGGGGAGGGGGGTCACTGAACCTGTCATACTGACAGATCACTATTGATGAGTTGCGATCATGTTAGAGTAGAATACTAAAATAATACCGGTAAATATCTAGCATTCGAGGACAATAGTCATGCAACACGATACATTAGTATACAGCTGTAGTTTGAATCTTGAGTTTAATGCGGTCTTCAAAAGTACATACTTCAGTTCTTGTCCTGGTAGTATTAAAGCGAATGGTGAAAATGGATATGTAGTGTGTGTGTTGGGTTTTTACAGGCGTGTATCAATCATCATCATCAATAAGATATGATTATTTACGACTGGGGACCGACCTTCAGACGTAACCATCCGAAAGACGTGACTTAGTTGCGAACCTGCGTCCTCGGCCGAAACAGTTTGTAACTTCCATTGTTAGCTGGATTACAGGCGCATGCCACAACGCCTAGTTAGATAGGTAGTCTGCTTAGCTTATCTATAAGGAAATCATACGAAACTCGTATACAGAAGTGTGAAATACAGAACCATTGCATCGAATATTAAGCTGTTACCGTTTTGTTGTCAAATTTAATGCGCAATTCTTTGTTAAGAAGAAGAAGGAAAAACACTCCATCACACTTTTCCTAGCCAACTTCTATGATAACATTACTATAATTACTTTGATCTAAAAAGTTATTATCATTGGTATATTTATATACTCGAGTAAAATGCGACCTTTGCTATTTGAAATCATAAGATCTTCATCAAAAGGTGCAAGGTATGAATATCAGAAGTAAACATGAATTTGCAGGAGATGAAACAACATGACTGGGTAGGATTATACTCAAAAGGAATGAAATGAATGTGTGTTTTTTTTCTGGGGGAATTTTAGAATCAAGTCCGATACTGCTAAATGATCAAGGAGAATAACCTTCATTAGACCAATATTACTTCAATGAAACCCCTTTAATTCGTTACATTGATTTTTAATCTAGAAACTGTGGCGAACAAATACATAATTATATTTATAATAGGCCTTTAAACATATTTAGTTTCAAATGAATTCTCAAAAGTGGAAGAAATTATTAATTGCGATCATAAGAGTTTCCCTTCGGTATTTGACTTGCATCAAAATGCCTAACATTAAAGTACCGAAGTGCTAACATCATATTCGCTCGTCGTCCATGGTTACTGGATCCGAACAACAGAGTCTGCGCATGAAGGGCACCGCAAAATCAATTCAGTACCGGCCTGAAGCAGGGCACTTTTAGTGTTTGGCGCTGGTGTGATCACCACGCTATTGTTAAAGATACTATGTCCCTTTTGCAGCCACATCAAATTCTGTAGAACTTTGCAGGAATTATGAATATGTCTTGTATGTCCTATCTGTGAAATTTAAACGTTCGCAGTGTCCTAATATTCAAATTATGCAAGGAAACCCGTTTACTTGCTAGACTTCACTAGCTGTCAGACACTATTGAGTGACTGACTGGCTTTTTTTCTTCTTCTTTGGTAATAACATACATAACACGAGCTGTAAAGTGTACATGGGCATTTGTCAATAACCCACTTCTTGTAATGGCCAGAATTAAAATGATTGAATATTTGCGCAACATAAAACGTATGACCATTCGGTACAATGTTCTGAAAATCAGACTATTACTTACTGGCTCGATAGCTCTTAAGTCGATTCGACAACTAATAGTCGTGTTATTTTCCAACTTAAAGACATTTTCAAGCCCCCCTTTCTTTAGGGAAGTTCTTAATTGGTATTATCTTTCAAATGCCTTTGTAATTTAACATTTTTATTTTTGGGGGCTGCATATGGGACAAAGTACCTTTAAAGGGGCTGTAGCATGGGAAATACTGGTCAATGCCATCTACGTCTTCTTTTGGACAACTGAACGTAAACGAATGGACTCAGCGCGCTAGCGTTCGTAGTCTTTTGACAAGGCCTCGTAACTCTGGCTAAGCGGCTGAAATGAGTCTATATACTCGGGGTGAATGCGCGAAGGCCACGAGAGCCTTTTGCAATCTAGATATTACTGCTCCGCATGAATTATTCATAGCATTGGATTTATTGATCAATTAGAACGGCCATCCCCCAGTAGGCTTCGTTCGTGATTCGTTCATTATCAAAACATGTAAGAAAAGGTAAAAGACGTAAATACGTTTTGCTTATGAGATGAACATATAATTGATAGATACAAAATATCATATTCAAATTTATTATAAATGCAAAATTACAATGAAATAGGAAGCATTTGATGACTTATGT